>MCJB01036582.1:3795-80193 GCA_002018475.1 Nicotiana obtusifolia
AGGTTTATCTAGAGTCTGGTCCTAGCCTCGTCACTACCTCGCCGGGGTTAGGTCAGGCACTTACCAGCACATGGGGTCGGTTGTGCTGATACTACACTCTGCACTCTTTTGTGCAGATCCCAGTACCGCAGGTTTTGGACTGTAAGGAGCTTCTAGCTTTTGATTATCAGGTGACCCAAGGTAGTCCTGCAGGCATCCGCGGACCTTGGAGTCTCCCGCTTTCTATTTTATCTGTTTCTTATTTTTGTAGTCCTAGAAACAGTATTTTGTTATTTTTTTCAAACCCTTACTTGTAGTAAATCTTAGAAAGTATGTGAAACTGTGACACTAAATCTTGGGTAGTTGTTAAGAGGATTGTATTGGCGATGTTTAAAGGCCTGAAATTTTATACGTTCTGCTCATTTATTTATAATGTTATTAACTATTGATGTTAAGTTGCTTTGATTTTGAGTGAAATAGTAGTTAATGATTCGGTTAATTTGCTTGCCTAGCTTTCACTAGTAGGCGCCATCACGGCTCCCGAGGGTGGGAATTCCGGGTCGTGACAGGAAGTTATGCTAACATATGAATTTTTTTAACAATATCTAGGTAAATGATCCAAATAATGGTGTAAATTAATTTTTGAAAGATATAACTAGGGGACCTGGGGTTGAGGTCAGAACAATGTCTAAGTACGTTGTGAATGGATATAAGTTCCATACCAAGTGTTGCTCTAAAAATAAAAATAGCAACAACAGTGGGGTGTGGGTTCAAGGTGGTGATGGCAACCACGATGGAGATATTGATTATTATGGTGTGCTCAAAGAAATAATAGAACTAGAATATATAGGTTGGCCATATAACAAATTGATACTCTTTAGATGCAAGTGGTTTGACCCACACCCAACAAGAGGTACAAGAGTACACAATCAGTACAACATAATTGAGGTTAATCATATGAGGGAGTATGATCGCTATGATCCTTTCATAATTGCACATAATGTTAGGAAAGTGTATTATGCTCCTTATCCATTGCGGCGGAATAAGTCTGATTGATGGGTTGTAATAAAAACTAAGCCTGTGGATAGGGTAGAAGTCGAGAATGTGTTAGATGTTGCATATTAAAACGATATCTCTATTGTTGACCAAATAGTGGACGAAGTTTTAGAAAATAATTTGGAACATCCTGCACACATATTAGAAGAAGTTGATATTTCTGAAGTAAGAATTACAGAAAACAAGGAAGAAGTATCAACTGATGAAGCTCAAACTACTGAGGAAGAAGAATTCTCGGACGAGGAACTATACGTCGATGAGCTTTAAATAGTTGGTTTCTTTAACAACTCTCGTTTATAGCTATTTATTTATATGTTTCAATCTAAATATGTATTATATTATGCAGATGACAGGCAAGGGTCGAGGTAACAATGATTCTAGTAGTTCTCGGGGTCGAGAAAAGGCTAGGAAACCAAATAGGAGGGTAGAAGATTATACTTCATCTTGTCCTGCCGTTTCAGAGATGCCTATGCCTACGTCTTTTCCTCCACCCCAGGGCTATTCTGTGCTGCCACAGCATCACCAACCCTACACGTTCGTGCAGACACCAGGTCTTTCGTCACAGGGTCATAGGACTGTACGTCCGACATACAGTCCAACTGCCGCACATCTACGTGGATCTCAGCCATCTGCATCGCATGGACTGCATTGATCCATGTCACATCCACATGGATCACAGGCATCAATGTCACAGCCACTGGGGTCACAGCCACTGGGGTCACAGCCACTCGGGTCACAGCAATCAGTGTCACGTCCCCTTGCGGCCCATACAGCTATATCGCAGTCACAGGGCTCGCAGCCATCTTCATCTGGGACTCCATCTATTACAGACCTTCGCCTGCGAGACACTAGCTCTGACCCCCCTACACCTTCCACACATGCCTCTGATATACATGGTTCGGACGTTGATGGTGATGATGACGAGGAGGTGCATCGTGATCAATATGGAAGGATCATCATTGTCCCTGAGGGTGATGGGTAAGAGTTATTTGTTATTTTTATGTTTATTGTTTTGTACAGTTTTCCTAAGATATTAATGTGTTTAGTTTATTAAATTGCAGGTCCATCCCTAGTAATATTACTACAAGGATAATCACCCAAGCCACCAGAAAGCTATTAGATGGCCCTTATGCGACTTGGAGTGATTTCCTATTCTCGCTTAAGGAGCAAATTTTCAATGAATTTAAGGTATAAATATTCTTTTAAGAAGTACAATTATTTATATTTATGATATTTCCGTCTAAATACTTAACTTTTGAAATATAGAGCAAGTGTGTATGGGAACACCGCTATAGCGCGGATGTAGCTGTTAATTTCGATCTCAAGGCTCGCAAGTGGTTGTCACATTGCTTTTTCAAAGCTAGAAAGTTGAACCAGAAGCCCCCCTAGTTGCTTCAGCATTTATGGGAGGATTTGCAAAGGCAATGGCTAACCGCAGGGTTCTTAAAGAAGAGCGAGAAAGGAAAGAAAGCTCGTGCTTCTGAGAAGGGAGGATCCCTGCACATTGGAGGTACGATCAGCCTAGGGACAATAAATAGAAGAATGGTACGTAATTGCTTAATTTAATTTTAATTTTCAACATATATCTACTCTATTTCTTAACTAAAATGTATGAGCTTTCAGGAGAAGAAGTTGGGGTTTCCGATGAGGCAAGATGAGTTATTCAAGGAGACTCATATTGTTAAGAAGAAGAAAAATATGGATGAAGAAAGGTGGGTCGAGGGCCGAGCCTCGACTATACATGTAACTTTTCAATTTTCATTAAGTATTTTGATTTACTTTTATATAACTTTTGAAATACTAATTCGATGTAATTTTTCTTATAGGGTCGCTTCACAACTGAAGTGGAGGAATTCATACGCAGTCAGCCACCTAATGAGTCGGGCGACGCAATCCAATCGTCGGACGAAGATGCTGAAAGACTATGGACGCAGGCTGCTGGCGGTCCAAAATGGGGGAAGGTATACGGGCTTTCCACTAAGAAATTCCATCGCTATAAGTGTGGAATGCAAGGAATAGGCACTTCCGCGCAAGCGGAGCAACTTGATGGGGAGAGCTTCTCCTCTGTGTGGGAGACTGTGGCAAAGCTCATAGCCGAGCTAGATGCCTCCAAGGGAAGAGAAAGGATTAGAGATGCTCAGTACATTGACATACAAGAGCTGCTCAAATCTCTCTTGGCTTCTGGCACTTTTTCGATTCCTCGGTCTCATGAGTCATCGCCAGAGGCTCGCTTTCCCCGTGCTTGTTCCTCCCGTCCTCTCCGTAATCATTCCTCCGGTCCTAGACAACTACACCCTTCTCCATACCGTCTTCGTGATGAAACTTCATCGGACGATGACAATAATGATGTACAAAATAATCCTTGACTTGTAATAACAGTTAACTTATTTTGGTTAGCTTAATGTATAAGTTCTATTGAACTTTATAGTTTGTTACTTTTAATGTTGTTTATTGTTGTTGTTGTTGTTTATTGTTGTTTATTGTTGTTGTTGTCGTTGTTGTTGTTGTTTATGGCATAAAATTCCTGTTTAAGAATTTGGTATGTTGTTGGTGTCGTTATTGTTGTTGTTTATGCCATAAAATGCCTTTTTAGGAATTTGGTAAGCTGGTAGGTGGTGTAGCTACCAAAACAGGCAGTTTCTGCCAAAAATGAACCAAGAAAAGCGACCCACGCTGGTCTCCAGTTGGTCGCTTTTCTCTGGAAAAATTTTTTTTTTTTGGGAAATAGCGACCAACTTTTGTCGCTGTTTAACCCAGAATTATCAAAAGCAACCAACGTTGGTCACCATTCGATTTTAAAAAAAAAATCAATTTCTGCAAATATGGCGACCAAAGTTATTCGCTTATAATGAAAAAAAAAAAATTAGTTCTTGCAAATAACGACCAACGTTGGTCGCTTAATTTAAAAAGAATCAAAAAAATTAATTATATAGCGACCAACGTTGGTCGCCATTTTTCAGATTATATATAATAAATAAATAACGCAATTTACATTTGGGGACCCAACTTTGGTCGCTAACATTGGCGACCAAAGTTGGTCGCAAATATTAGCGACCAAAGTTGGTTGCTATTTTCTTTACCCGGAGTATTTGGTCCTTTTACCTTAGAGACCAAAGTTGGTCGCTAATTAGCGACCAACTTTGGTCGCTCTTTGGTCGCTTTTGGCCAATAAGCGACCAACTTTGGTCGCTCTTTGGCTTTTTTAGACTCTTTCCCTTCCTATGTGGATAAATAAAATATTTTTGGACCTAGCCCATTTTACCTATAACCCACTAATATCAAGACATATAAATATTAACTATTTAGGTTAGAAATATAACAAGAGAGAAAACATAAGGTTGCAATCGTTTTTGAAGTCTTGTGAGAGAGAAAAGTGTGTTATTTTGCTCCAGAAAATTTCTGCTCAGACAGTCCGCTTCAATTAGAGTTTTCTGACTCATTAACCGTCGGATATTACTTAAATTTTAACTGGGAGTTCTCAACATCTAGTTCTTGGATTTCAACGGTGAAGATTAGATTTAGATGTCTGTAACTTCAATTTTGGAGGCGTGAACAGTAGCTCATCTTTGGGTAATTTTTCTCTTTTCTTCAATTGTTTTGGTGCTATCTTTTACCTATTGTTGCTCTTGGTTTGGAACTTGCTTTGTGGCCAAATTAGAGAAATTTTGTAACTCTTTTTAATTGATTTAGTGGAGGTTTGAGGGCCTTTGGTCCCGTGGTATTTTACATCTTCACATTGAAGAGAGTTTCCATATAAATTTGGTGTCTTGTATCTTGATTACTTTTGTCTTGTTATTTTTGTTTGCTTGTGGTATAGTTTCTTCCCGTTTTACCATTTGTGACACTTCATTATCTTCTCTTGGTTCAAGTAGATTGAGAAAGTTTGACTTGGGCATTATTCCGCTGCTACTTCGTCGTGCACATTGCTTGTGCGTGTTATTTTCTAACAAATTGGTATCAGAGCTTATGATTATATTTGGTTGTGCTGATTGTCTATTTAAATGATGGTTTGTTTGAATGGCAGTAATTATCACATTTGGAAAGGCAAGATGAAAGATCTTCTATTTTCAAGAAAATGCATTCACATGTGTTTGTTTCCAACAAACCTGAAACTCTATCTGATGAGGGTTGGGAATTTGAGCACTAACATTATATCAGACAATGGGTTGAAGATAATGTTAGTAATCATATTGTTAATGAGACACAAGCTAAAACTTTGTAGGAAAAGCTCGAGACACTTTATGCTTCAATATTAGCAATAATAAGTTATTACTGCTTAAATACTGATGAATATTTGATACAAAGAGGACGGTCCTATTTCTGATCATATAAACAATTTTCAGGGTGTCTTAGACTAGCTTTCTGGAATGGGTGTAAGATTTTATGAAGAAATATAGGGACTTTGGTTGTTGAAAACTTTGCCTGACTCTTGGAAAACTATTTGGGTTTCTTTGACTAATTCACTCCCAATGATGTTGTTACTATGGAATATGCTAAGAGTGGTGTCTTAAATGAAGAGATGAGGAAAAGATCTCAAGCTTCATTTTCTTCAGCTTCATACTCCGATATTTTGGTTAATGAAGACAGGGGGAGAAGTAACTTCAGAGGTCAGAACAATAGAGGAAAAAGTAGAAGTAATTCGTGGCCCAGGTAAAGAAATGTTATATGTGATCATTGTAACAAGAAGAGGCACATCAAGAAGTTCTGTTTCAAGCTTAAGAGAGAAATGAGACAACAAAAGAAAGATGGCAACAATGAAAATTGTGTTGCTACTGTTGTTAATGATGATCTTCTTTTTGTCCGCGACAAAGATACCATTAATTTTGTTCATGATGAGGATAGTTGGTTTGTGGATTCAGGTGCCACTTCTCATGTCACGCCAAAGAAGAAATACTTTTCTTCTTATACTTCAGGTAACTTTGGAAAGTTAAAAATGGGCAATGATGGTGAGGTTGATGTATTTAGCATTGGTGCTATTTGTTTCAAAACTAACAATGGCTCCAGGTTAGTCCTTAACAATGTCAAGCATACGCCAGATGTTTTCCTAAATCTAGTATCTGTAGGAAAGCTTGATGATGATGGTTATTATGACATCCTTGGTTGTGGCCAGTGGAAGCTTACTAGAGCCTCAATGGTTGTGGCTCGAGGTATCAAGGTATCTCACTTGTACAAAATGCATGTCTCCAATTCTATTGACTCGGTTAACTTGGTGGAGAATGATTCATCAGAGTTATGGCATAGAAGGTTGAGTCATATGAGTGAGAAATAGATTGATAGTTTGGCTAAGAAGAATTTGTTTTCTAGAGTAAAGCAAGAAAAATTACAGAGATGTGTTCATTGCTTAGGTGGGAAACAGAAATGAGTTTTTTTTCAGAGTCATCTACCTTTGAGAAAGCTTGATCTGCTGGAATTGGTACATTCTGATTTATGTGATCCTTTTAAAGTAATGATTTATGGTGGTGCACTTTACTTTGTGACCTTTATTGATGATCATTCTCGCAAACTCTGGGTATTTCCTTTGAAGTCCAAGTATCAAGTACTTGATGCGTTCAAGATTTTCATGCCTTGGTTGAGAGGAAGACAAGGAAGAAATTAAAATGCATCCGCTCAGACAATGGTGGTGAGTATATTGGTCCTTTTGATAATTATTAAAGATTATAGGGTATTCGGCATCAGAAAACTCCTCCAAAGACTCCTCAGTTAAATGGTTTAGTAGAGAGGATGAACAAAACTCTAGTTGAGAGGGTTAGATGTCTACTTTCAGATGCTAAGTTACCAAATTCATTTTGGGTAGAAGCACTTAATATTGCTTCTTAAATAATCAATTTATCTTCTACTGTTGCTTTTGATGGTGATGTCCCTGACAGAGTTTGGTTTGGTAAGAATATTTCTTATGATCACTTGAGAGTCTTCAGGTGTAAGGCCTTTGTGCATGTTCCTAAGGATGATAGGTCAAAGATGGATGTTAAAACTAGGCAGTGTATATTCATTGGTTAATGTCGAGATGAATTTGACTATTGTTTCCATGATCCAGTTGAAAAAAAACTTGTTAGAAGCCATAATGTTGTATTCTTTGAAGACCAGAAAATTGAGGATTTTGAAAAAGTTAAGAAGGTTGATTCTCAAAGCAGTGAGTGTTTAGTTGATGTTGATCTAGTTCGTGTGACTATTCCACCTGTAGAAAATCTTCAAACTGATGATAATCAAGTAGATATAATGAAGATGATGATCATGTTCAGAATGACCAGCAAGTTGATGTTGATGCTCCAGTGCAAGATGATGTGGTTGACCAGCAACCAACTACTATTGACGCTCTTGAGAGTTCTCTCAGAAGATCTACTAGAGAGAAGGTACCTTCATCTCGTTATCCTCCTATTGAATGTGTACTCTTGACTAATGGGAGAGAACCTGAAAGTTTTGAAGAGGCCATGGATAGTAAAGAAAAATAAAAGTGGTTTTGCTGGAAAGATGAGATGAAATCCTTTCATGAAAATCATACCTTTGATTTGGTTAAGCTACCTAAAGAATAAAAAGCATTAAAAAAATAGGTGGGTTTTCAGAAATGAAGATGGTAATCCAGTTCCATGGAACAAGGCTATATTGGTTATCAAGGGCTTTAATCAGAAAGAGGGAGTTGACTTTGATGAAATCTTTTCTCCTGTTGTGAAGATGTCATCCATTCGGGTTATTCTGGGCTTGGCTGCAAGTCTAGATTTAGAGGTTGAGCAAAAAAGACAAAAAAGCATTAAAAAAATAGGTGGGTTTTCAGAGATAAAGATGGTAATCCAGTTCCATGGAACAAGGCTATATTGGTTATCAAGGGCTTTAATCAGAAAGAGGGAGTTGACTTTGATGAAATCTTTTCTCCTGTTGTGAAGATGTCATCCATTCGGGTTGTTCTGGGCTTGGCTGCATGTCTAGATTTAGAGGTTGAGAAAATAGATATTAAAACTGATTTTCTCCATGGTGACTTAGATGAAGAAATTTATATGGAGCAACCATAAGGTTTGGAAGTCAAGGGAAAAGAGAATTTTTTTTTGCAAGTTGAAGAAGAGCTTGTACGGCTTGAAACAAGCTCCCAAGTAGTGGTACATGAAGTTTGGCTCTTTTATGAGTCAGCAAGGCTTCAAGAAGACTTCTTCAGACCATTGTGTTTTTGTGCAAAAATTCTCTGATGATGACTTTATTATCTTATTACTTCATGTTGATGACATGCTTGTTGTTTTTCATAACGCTTGCAAGATTCATAAGTTGAGACAAGAGTTGAATAAGTTTTTTGCTATGAAAGACTTAGGACCAGTAATACAGATTCTTTTGCATGCAGATTGTCCGTGACAGAGAGGCCAATAAGTTGTGGTTATTACAAGAGAAGTACATTCAGAAAGTACTTCACAAGTGCAACATGAATAAAGCTAAGGTTGTAAGTACACCTTTAGCTATGCACTTCAAATTAAGCACGAAGCAGTGTCCTTCTAATGATAATGAGAAGGAAGATATGAAGAAAGCTCCTTGTGCTTCAGTTGTTGGCAGTTTGATGTATGCAATGATTTGTACAAGACCAGATATTGTTCATGTTGGTATTGTTAGCCGTTTTCTTTCTAATCCAGGAAGAGAGTATTGGAATGCGGTGAAGTGGATAATGAGATATACTTATGGCACTTCTAGTATGAGTTTGTGTTTTGGGACAGCAAAACCTATTCTTTGTGGTCAACCTAATTCAGATATGGCAGGTGATGTTGATACTCATCAGTCAACTTCAAGCTACTAGGTTATCTTTGAAGGGGAGCTATGTCTTGGTAATCTAGGTTGCAAAAATGTGTTGCTCTATCTACTACAGAAGCTAAGCTTATTGCTACCGTTGAAGCTTGTAAAGAGGTGCTCTGGATGAAGAGATTTTTGGAGGAACTTGGCTTTGTTCAAGAGAGGTATGTGCTTTATTGCGACAGTCAAAGTATTTTTCATCTTGGCAAGAACTCTACATTTCATGGTAAGTCTAAATATATTGATGTAAGATATCATTGGATTAGAGATGTGTTGGATCCTAAGTTGCTTGAAGTTGAGAAGATTCGGATCGATGATAATGGTTCAGATATGTTGACTAGAGCTCTGCCAAGAAGGAAGTTTGAAGTGTGTTGCATGATCGTAGGGATGGCGGCCGCCTCCACATAGTCGGGATGGGGAGAATTGTTGGATTTTTTGGGATTTTCCCCTTCCTATGTGGATAAATAAAAAATCTTTTGGACCTAGCTCACTTTGACCTGTAACTCACTAATATCAAAACATATAAATATGACCTATTTTAGGTTAGAAACATAACAAGAGTTCAAACATAAGTGTACAGTCATTTTTGAAGCCTTGTGAGAGAGAAAAGTCCGTTCTTTTGCTCTAGAAAATTTCTACTCAGGCAGTTCGCTTCAATTAGTGTTTCCCCACCCGTTAACCGTTGGATCGTGCTCAATTTGAACTGGGAGTTCTCAACATCTGGTTCTTAGAGTTCAATGGTGAAGTGTTGATTTGGAGGCCTGTAACTTTGATTTTGGAGGCGTAAACAGTAGCTCGTTTTGGGGTAATTTCTCTCCTTTCTTCAATTGTTTTGGTGCTATCTTTTATGTATTGTTGCTCTTTGTTTTGGCACTTGCTTTGTGGCCAATTTAGAACTTTTGTAACTCTTATTAATTGATTTAGTGGAGTTTTGAGGGCCTTTGATCCCTTGATTTTTTAGCTCTTAACGTTGAAGGGGTTTTCCACATAAATTTGGTGTCTCGTATCTGGATTATTTTTGCCTTGTTAATTTTGTTTGCTTGTGGTATAGTTTCTACCCATATTACCATTTGTGCCAATTCATTATTTTCTCTTGGTTCAATTAGATTGAAAAAGTTTAATTTAAATATGATTCCGCTGCTACTTTATTGTGCACATTGCTTGTGTTTGTTATTTCCCAACATGCTGTCCCTCCTAATGTATTTAAAGATGATCAATATCAATATATAATAACAGCATTTGCAAATCTTTCAGCATCTTTAATTTGAAAACATCTTCCAAACCGAGATGTTATCGTGAGGAAGAGAAACTGCTCGATAATGCAAGAGGATTAGAAATCTTGGTTGCAAGAAAAAGTAAGTTCAGATAGGATCGACACCCGAAATGTTATCTATATTTCATATCTAGTTCCTGCTAAATTATGAGGACTAGATCATATCAGACCTTTCCATCTTCTTGTTATCATGGCTTTTCATATATAGGATCGCCAAACAAAGCATATACACAAAGTCTAAATTACATACACGGAGTACTAGGGTGAAATGACCCTACTTAGATATGATAAACTTGTACTAGGGTGAAATGACCCTACTTAGATATGATAAATTTGGTCTGCTACATCCAAGATTAAATAAAAATTAACATATTAATGCGTAAAATTTTATTCAAAGAATTAAACTTAAACACAATGATTCAAAAATAACTAGAATACAACAATCTAGGTGAAGACATATATCTTCCTTAGGATGATTAGTAGATCATTGTCAATTTCATGGGGTACACCTAAAAAAATTAGTAATAATTTGTGATTAAATAACTTAATAATTACACTTTCTACTTTCCACTATCGACGCAATATATTTTTTTCACCATTCACAATGTCATTCCAAATGATAATTTTACTTTAACACAAAAGTAAATATAAGTATTTTTACGACAAATATTGTCATAAATGTGAAGATATGTGCAAATATACATGGACACGCACAAATGCACATATATAACTATACATTTATGTGTAAGTGATTTTACTGTATTTTCAGGTACAAATGACCTCACATGAATAGTCTATTGGATTATAACACTATTGACATCTTTATCAAATACATATGATATTTTAATTAATTTTTATTTTATTTGTATCAAATTTATTTTGTGACGATGTTAGGTTGTTAGCAATTAGGGCAAAAGTATAATATTATGAATAACAAATAACTTTATATGTTACCTGATTTTCTGTGTACGTGTTTATCATGATTTACCATGTTTAATTTCTCTACATCAGATGCAACTGACACTTTTATCTTTGAGATACAGTGTACAATTATTTTTATCGTATAAGATAAAATTACATGATCAATTAAGATAATATTGATTGTTCAAAAGAGATAGTTATTAAGAATTGTACCTTAACTAGTCTTCTGATCGAGCGGAAAGATATCCTACTTGATATTATATACAAAATTATATATTAATAGCAATCATTGATATATAAATTTGTGAAAATAGTTAAACATTTAACTAAATAGATAATAATACAAAACGTACCTATATGGTATGGAATCAGCTACTCCATGAAACTCGATATGAAACTACTAGAAAAATTGTGGATCAAAAACACAAGTTACTTTTATCATCAATATAGCACCTTTTTATTTCTTCTACTACGTAATTATTAGCCCAATAGAAAGGAGTTTTAAAATTGTAGTAGTAGATTGAATAAAGAAGAATAACGATATACTCTTCAACTCTCAAAAAAATATTTATCTCAAATTTGTCCACATATCAATTTTTATTCAGAAAGTCCATTCGTAAACCCACTTTTTAATCTTTTAGGTATGTTACTGGCACATTAATGAACCTTCAGCCCGATCAACTATCCATAGGAGAGTTTTTCTTTTTAATCTTAATTGCTCAAGTTTGGAGGCAAGACGTTGACCACTTAAGTAGCCTCACTACCACCTTTAGCTTTCAAGGAATTAAACTTGGAAGTAATTTTGAAATCCTTTCAATTTTTATTAGTCTCCTACTCATATGCGCAAAGTATCCCATAGTCTGATACCACGTACACAATCGTTTGATTTTATGTGCTATATACAAAGGATATATAGTTAAAAACTAATGATTAGATACAAGTATGATAGTTCATATTTTATTTCTTCCAAAATTGCTCTAAGAAAATACAGTATAATAAGGTGAAAAAATGGGTGACAAGCCACAAAAAATAATAATTAAAAGTTTTAACAAATACTCATGTTATTTCACCCAAACTAAAGCGTAATCAAGTTTCAAATAAAATTGTTGCCACATGTAACATGGATCGTGATTCTAACTTATTCACTTATTAGCTCTTATAACCAAATATTTAGTTAAATGAAACTGAAAGTACTAACAATCTTCGATTTGATTAAAGATTTCATGAACAAACACATTTCCTTATAATTGTCGATATAGCAAATTAGTAATAAAATTAAGAATTTAGCATGTCTTTTGACATGACTTTTTTCCAAGTTAAAATGCACATAGAACAATTCATTACCAATAAAAAAAGGAACAAAAAAGAACTATCTTCACTGCTCCCAATAATCTGAAAATATATAAATAATAATGAACCTAATAGACCATTACTAAAAGAGAATCAACCAGCAAATCTAAGTAAATTAATACATTTTCAGATTAGTATCCATCGTCATGACTCATGATTGCCGCAAGACTTCTCTAGCGGAAAAAATAAAAGTATAGTGTCATATTGAAAATCAAATAATTAAACATCTACCAATCTACCCAGCAAAAATCAAATTAGATATGGCATAAAAACTAAAAAGACGTTTTGTGAGAGCAAGACAGTAAATTATAAAAGAATTAAGCGTAGTTGTTGTCTAACCATTTTAATGAATTACAATGCATGTACATTCGTTGAAGAGAATAAGTTCATTAACCAACGTTTCTTCGATACGGGAATGGGCACCTTTATGTTTAAATAGGAATATAAATTTTCACTAAAGTTAAGGTTAAATAGATTTGGAAAAGAACGTTTAGTTAGTTATTAAATAAAAAGACACAACTTTTTAGAAAGGTCACATCAAATTAAATTAGGTTTTTTCCTCTTAAATTTTTAAGTTATATTATAATAAATAAGATATTTAAGTTATTTAAAAGGGTATTTTATGTAATAAATAAGTCCTTGAAAAATATAATGATTATTCAAACATATATGGACGATTGACAATTACCATGTGATTTCAGAAGACAACTGTGTATCAAGAATCAGTAACAAAAGGTGCAAAATAGAGAAGCATATCATGAGAAATTTACTTCAACTTTCAAAATAGAGAAGCATATCTTGAGAAATTTATTTCAAACTTTCCTTTAAACATAACGTAAAAAAGAATTTTTTTTTTTATCTACTCGAGATCCCACTATTTGGAACTTGTCTGAAAGAACGCATCCATTCGTATATAAATGAGTAACAGAACTTGTCTAAAAAAGGCATCCCTTCGCATGCCCGTTGATTTGGGGTTTGCTAAGCATACGTTTTTTTTATTTAATTACTTCTGGCAGCAACTACAGCATTCAGAAGCACACCTAAAGCAATCAATTGCCATATCATCAGCAGCAAACAAAAAATCAAAAAAGCAACAATATAGATATCAATTCCATCACTGAACACATCTCTCCACAATACTGTAAGCAGTCTGAAATGGTTCAGATTATTGCTGCAGTAGCAAGGTGTGGTATTAGCACTGTTGGTGCTTAATCTGTTGCAACTACCGCAATCATCTTGGACATTCCCAGCCACATTGCAACGCTGGAAGTCTGAATTCACTCAGCAGCACATCAGCAATCCACAGAACCAACAACCATCACAGGAAACTGGAACACCAACAGACTATCATTATGAGCAGCACTATAGCAAGGATATACACAAGCACAAAGCACATCAGCAGCAGCTGCAAGACATAGAAACTCAGCCAGCAAACTATCAGCAGAAGAAGCACACATACAAGAGCAACAACAATCCAAGTCAACCGCCATGGATCCCCTCAGCACTCATATTTCATAGAAACCAATCAACACAAAGAAACACATGAGTAAGGATAAACACAAACATAACTCAATGCAGCAGCAGCTTCAAGCCCTCATTACTCACAAAACCCCAATCTCAAAGCAATACAAGAATAAGGATTTACACTGGCATAAAGTAAAACAGCAGCATTTTCAAGACACAGCAGCAAAGTTAATAGAATACCAGCAAACAAGCACCCTCCATCATACTGTAAGGAACTTGAATTGGTTCAGATTATTGCTGCAGTTGCAAGGTGTGGTATTAGTACCCCTTGTGCTCAATCTCTTGCAACCTCAGCAATCATCATGGACATCTCCAGTTATATTGCAACAATGGAAATATGACTCCACTCAGCACCACAGCAGTACCAGCCAACAGACACCACAAGAATGGAAAGCAACAACAGAATATCATAAGACTGAGACAAGTGAAGACAACAGCTCCCAACTGAACACCAAACCAAGCAGACTACCCAAAGGAAGACACAAGAAACACACAAACAGGCTACTGCAGCATGTCCAGCACACAGTCAATAGCAACAATCACTCCAATTTAAACAGTCATCTTCAACTTGGCTTTTCTTTACAAAGTCAAAGCAAAATTGAAGATAGCCCGCGCTCTTTTGTCATTCTTTTGAGAACTCTAGAAAGCTTTTGTGGATATCAGATGCACATATAACGGATCACTTCACTTAATCACATAATAGAAGTAGGAACATATGTACTTTTTTGTATAACTGACCTAGAACAATCTCACTCTGTTTTTGTACATGTGAATGTCTATCATTTTAAAATAGACAATCGCCACATCACTATAGGTCTAACACCTTACCACATTTTAGGTATATTTAGTTATCACACTAGGATGACTAAATGTACATTTACTCTTGTATTGGAGGTAAGGTTTATGTCCCTCTACACTTTTGTATTATGCTTCTATTAATAAAATTCTTATTTAGCTAAAAAATATATTTTTAATAAGGGTAATAAAGTAATTTAACTTTTTGATTTAGGCTTCCCACTTTTATATATATATATATATATATATATATATATTATTGAAGAATGCAACATCCTAATGCCTTCTTTGAGAGCCATATTAGTAGTATTATATCCACCATCAATCACAAGAGATTCATCCTAACTAATATACTTGGATTCATCACTAGCGAGTTACAACGTTGCTTCTGCAACATCCTCAGCTTCCAAGATTGTCACTTTCAAGTTTGAGATTTCGGTCGCAAATTCCTCAATCTTTTCCTTCTCCTTAATTCCTAGACAATTCTTCAATGTTGGGGTTGCAACACCAAATGGAGAAACACAGTCTACTCTAATTCCATACTGTCCTAATTCTACACTACGACATACTTTCTTGCTGTATACGGTCGAAATCGGACTCGACTATTGCATGACAGATCAAGCTCGGAACGCGAAGGGTTGAAGATCGACCTCGAGTTTCATCGAAGTAGAATACGAGGTTAGAATGTCCGTCCTCTAGAACACTGAGCCAATGATTCGGAACCGATCCTGACCCCGAACATGCTCGAGAGAAGATCGTCGAACCGAAATAACGGAAAGCCAGAATATCAGTAATGGGTCGAGCATCGCGGCGTGAATCTCGGCGAATCAATGGAACCGCTTAATTAGCAAATCAGGAGATTTTTTTTACCTTATATAAAGTTATACTTAAAGTAGGATTCCCCTACTATATAAAGGGAGATCTAATTATTTGTAAGGACACTTTGGATCTGATCATGAAAAATAAAAATAGACCGATCACTTTAGTTATTATTGTCTTATTATTCTATTTTCGACTCCGATTGCAATGTTTTTTGGCCCAAGGGCGATCATCCTACAAGGCCAACGCTGCCCAACTTGTGTGGTTTGCATTCATCTTTTATCATTAATTTTAATTTCAATTTGATTTCTCATTTTTGTATCAAATTAATCAAGTATCCATAAAACCGCATATAAATTCAATTGTGATACGATTTAAACAGTTTGGAGTCCACCGTGGGGCTAAGAATAATAGTGGTTATTTAATACAAATCTCCATATCACACACACTGCTTCACACTTGCTCTTTGAAGTGTCTTTGATTCCAAGCTATAATACAGAAATGTCAAACTCTCAATCGGCAGCTCTGCACGTTGACAACGAGTCCGATCACCAAGGTGAAAATAACAACATAGCGCCCAATAACGAGATCCCAATTGTTGACACGATTAATGCTAATTCACACGTGGCAGTTGATGTGGATCCGCTTACCGACCCCTCAAATACCGTTCATAGAGAAGTCCGATCAGTAACTCAAAACTTCCAAAACGTTGAAGGGGACAGGATCAGCATCCGGATGATCTTCGAAATATTACAGGCTCAACAGACGGCGATAGCTCAGTTACAAAACTGAAGCCGAATCCCGAACAAGGTTGAGCCCGGCCCTTCCTGGGAAATTACCCGTAGAGATGAATCGATCGTAGGAAGGTCAAATGAATATGACTCGGGGGCAAACCCCAGAATTATGAAGATGCTCGAGGAGCTGACAAAACGGATAGAATCAGGGGAGAAAAAGATTGAGGCAAATGACAAAAAGTTGGAAACCTACAACTCCAGGGTAGACCAAATCCCAGGGGCACCCCCGGTGTTAAAAGGCCTAGATTCCAGGAAGTTCGTGCAAAAACCTTTTTCACCGAGCGCAGCTCCGAAGCCGATCCAAAGAAATTCTGTATGCCCAAGATACCCAAGTATAACGGAACGACTGACCCGAGCGAGCATGTAACCTCGTATACATGTGCTATCAAAGGGAACAACCTGGAGGATGATCAGATCAAATCCGTTCTGTTGAAGAATTTGGGGAGACCCTGTCAAAGGGAGCCATGATATAGTATCACAACTTACCTCCTAAATCTATTGACTCATTTGCTATGCTTGCAGATTCTTTTGTGAAGGCGCACGCGGGTGCCATCAAGGTCGAAACGAGGAAATCGGACCTTTTTAAAGTCAAACAAAAGGATAACGAGATGCTCAGAAAGTTCGTGTCCCGGTTTCAAATGGAACAGATGGATTTGCCACCAGTAACTGACGATTGGGCTGTTCAAGCTTTCACTCAGGGACTCAATATTCGAAGCTCAATGGCTTCGCAGCAACTAAAGCAGAACTTAATAGAATACCAGGTGGTGACATGGGCTGACATACATAACCGGTACCAGTATAAAAATCAGAGTCGAAGACGATCAGCTTGGGGTGCCTTTGGGATCCATTTATCCCGTTACAGCTCTTGGCAGAGTCAGGATGGATATTAATCGCGAACCAAGATCGAACAGAGATCGACATCAGCCATATCACGGGGATAGAAAAATTAGAGTATCCGGGCGGAACTCCCTAAGAAATGGAAGGAGAAATGACCGAGGCCAGAGAAGCTGGGGACTCATGACCAAAAGAAGCTTCGAAAGGCCCATCGGGCATAAAGAAGCACCGCGGCTATCAAAGTACAACTTTAATGTCGATGCTGCCACTATTGTATCAGCTATCGGTCGCATCAATGATACTAAATGGCCTTGACCACTACAATCTGATCTGACCCAAAGGGATCCTAACCAAATGTGCAAATATCATGGCACTCACGGTCACAGAACGGAAGATTGTCGACAACTAAGAGAGGAAGTAGCCCGGCTACTCAATAACGGACATCTTCGAGAATTCCTGAGCGACCGAGCAAAAAAATTTTTTGGGAACAAAATTCTGACAAACAGACGGGGCAAGAAGAACCTAAACACGTCATCAATATGATCATCGGTGGAGCCGGTACACCTCAGGGGCCGATGTTGAAACGCACCAAAATATCCATTACTAAGGAGAAATGGACTCGGGATTACGCGTCGAAGGGAACTTTATCTTTCAACGACGAGGACGCGGAAGGGATTGTATAGCCCCACAATGACGAAATGGTAATATCTGTACTCGTACATAAAATTAGAGTTAAACGTGTGTTAATCGATCCAGGTAGCTCGGCCAACATCATTCGATCAAGGGTCATAGAGCAACTCGGCCTGCTAGACCAGATCGTTCCTACAGTTTGAGTTTTTAGCAGATTTAACATGGCATCTGAGACCACCATGGGTGAGATAACATTACCGATAAATACCGCTGGAACCATTCAAGAAATAATGTTCTGTGTGATCGAAAGGGACATGAGGTACAATGCTCTGTTTGGGAGACCGTGGATCCACGACATGAGGGCGGTGACTTCGATGCTGCACCAGGCGTTGAAATTTATGACGCCCGATGGAGTTAAAACGGTATACGGGGAGCAACCGGCTGCAAAAGAAATGTTCGCGGTCGAAGAGGTGACGCCAGCATCAACAGTTCCAAACCAAGTGATCGAAGACAGGACGAAATAGCAATCACATATACCGTCTTCGGAAGATATGAACAAACAAGTGTATGTCGAGGATGATGATTATGGGATTCCCAGATCTTTTATCACCCCTGATAATTCCGATGCCACTAAATCGACGATCGAGGAACTGGAACAAGTCATGCTGCGAGAGGACTTGCCCGATCAAAAGGTATACCTGGGGACGGGGCTGAGCCTCGAGCTTAGGACAAAACTTATTCAATTTCATACAACTAACGAAGGTTGTTTCTCTTGGTCCCACCTTGATATAAAAGGTATCCCGTCGGAGATAACCACTCAAAGGCTGAGCCTGGATCCGAAGTTCCATCCGGTTAAACAAAAAAGGAGGCCCCAGTCCGAAATCAAACATGCTTTCATCAAGGATGAGGTAACTAAACTTTTAAAGATAGGGTCTATTCGGGAGGTCAAATACCTGGATTGGTTGGCTAACGTAGTGGTAGTCCCTAAGAAAGGAAATAAATTAAGAATGTGTGTAAATTATAAATATTTGAATAAAGCATGTCCTAAAGACTCTTTTCCCTTGCCCAACATCGACCGCATGATCGATGCTACTGCCGGCCACGAGACCCTTAGTTTTCTCGATATATATTCCGGATATAACCAAATACGGATGGACCCAGGTGATCAGGATAAAACTTCCTTCATCACTACATATGGCACATATTGTTATAATGTAATGCCATTTGGGTTAAAAAATACTGGTGCCACATACCAACACCTAGTAAACCGAATGTTCGAGAAACAATTAGGGAAGTCAATGGAGGTTTATATTGACGACATGTTAGTTAAGTCCCTGCGAGCAGAGGACCATTTAAGACATTTGCAGGAAACATTTAGTATACTAAAGCAATACAACATGAAGCTGAACCCGAAAAAATGCACGTTTGGAGTGGGGTCGGGTAAATTTCTCGGATTCATGGTGTCAAATCGGGGAATCGAGATCAACCCTGAAAAAATCAAAGCTATCGAAGATATCACGGTCGTAGACAATGTGAAAGTTGTGCAAAATTTGATCGGGTGAATTGCCGCTCTGGGGCGATTCATTTCGAGGTCGTCCGACAAAGAAGAACAACTTTTCATGGACCCCCGAATGCCAACAAGCTTTGGAAGAACTCAAAAGGTATTTATCGAGCCTGCCATTGCTTCATACATCGAAGGCGGACGAACATCTGTACCTTTACTTGGCAGTCTCGGAGAGAGCGGTAAGCAGAGTCCTAGTCCGGGAAGAACAAGGTACGCAATTTCCAATTTACTATGTTAGCAGAACCTTAGGCGAAGCCGAAACTAGGTACCCCCACCTAGAAAAACTGGCGCTCGCTTTGTTAAGTGCCTCTAGGAAACTTAAACCGTGCTTCCAATGTCATTCCTTATGTGTCGTAACGACTTACCCGTTGAGGAATGTTATGCATAAGCCCGAGCTCTCGGGCCAATTGGCCAGATGGGCCATAGAAATAAGTGGCTACGACATTGAGTATCGACCTTGGACCGCCATTAAATCTCAGGTGTTGGAAGATTTCGTGGCAGATTTCACACCGACTCTAATACCCGAGGTCGAAAGAGAGTTGTTAGTTAACTCAGGAACCTCCTCGGGTATATGGACCCTCTTCACGAATAGTGCCTCGAACGCAAGGGGTCCGGACTTGGCATCGTATTGAAGCCACCGGCAGGTAATATAATTAGACAATCTATTAAGACTGCGAAATTGACTAACAACGAGGCCGAATATGAAGCCATGATTGCAGGCCTAGAACTAGCCAAGAGCTTAGGAGCGGAAGTGATCGAAGCTAAGTGCGACTCCCTTATTGTGGTAAATCAAGTCAATGGAACGTTCGAGGTCAAAGAGGAACGAATGTAAAGGTACTTAGACAAACTGCAAGTGACATTACATCGGTTCAAAGAATGGACCTTACAACATATACCTCGGGATCAAAACAGCGAGGCCAACGCCCTCGCCAGCTTGGGGTCATCGATCGAAGATGACAAATTCGGCTTAGGAAAAGTCATACAACTTATGAGGTCAGTAGTGGAGGAAGGCCACGCTGAGATCAACTCAACAATCCTATCTTGGGATTGGTGGAACAAATACGTAGAATATTGCTCTGGTAAGCTGCCCTTGGATCCAAAGGAGTCGAGGGCCTTGCGTACAAAGGCAGCCTAATTTAGCTTGTCCTAAGACAGAATCTCGTTCAGAAGAATATTTGGTGGCCCACTCGCGATATGTCTGGGACCGGGTGATACTGAGTACATTTTGAGGGAAATCCATGAGGGTACCTGCGGAAACCATTCAGGCGCCGAGTCATCGATTCAAAAAATAATCAGAGCCGGTTATTAATAGGTCGATATGGAAAAAGACGCAAAGGAATTCGTTCGAAAATGTGACGAATGCCAAAGGCACACCCCGATGATCCATCGACCTGGGGAGATGCTCCACTCATTTATATCACCATGGCCATTCATGAAGTGGGGGATGGACATCGTTGGCCCTCTTCCATAGGCACCAGGTAAAGCTCAGTTTATACTATTTATGATTGGCTGTTTTTCTGAATGGGTGGAAGCTCAGACATATGAGAAGGTTAGGGAGAAATAAGTCATCGATTTCATTTGGGATCACATCATATGCCGATTTGGAATGCCAGCCGAGATCGTATGCGACAATAGGAAGCAGTTCACCGGTAGCAAAGTAACAAAATTCCTCGAAGATCACAAGATCAAAAGAATTCTATAGACACCCTACCATCCTAGTAGAAATGGACAAGCCGAATCTACCAACAAAACCATACTCCGAGACCTCAAAAAGAGGTTAACTGATGCCAAAGGGAGATGGAAGGAAATATTACCCGATCCTATGGGCATACCGTACGATCGCGAAATCTAGCACCGGGGACACCCCGTTCTCTCTGGTTTATGGCGCCAAAGCTTTGATACTGGTCGAGGTCGGGAAGCCAAGTATCATATTTCGGTATGCAATAAAATCGAACCACAGAGCCATGAATACGAACTTAGAGCTGTTAGATGAGAGACGCAAAGCCGCCCTTGTTCGGTTACCTTCTCAAAAGCAAAGGATTGAGAGGTATTACAACAGAAGGGCCAACCTTCTATACTCCAGCGTCGGGAACTTAGTACTAAGAAAGGTCACGCCGAACTCATAAAGTTCGAACGAGGGAAAGATGGGACCAAACTAGGAAGACCTTATTGTTTCATTAAAATCACCGAAAAGGGATCCTATAAGATCGGAACAATGGATGGTAAACAACTACTGAACAACTGGAATATAACTCACTTAAAGCGGTATTAATGATAAGGTACGACCCTGTTCTTTATTTTTTCTTTTATTTGCATTACGAACTAACGCTTGTAGGGTTCAAACAAGGGGCCATACGAGATGTTAGGTCTGAAAGCACGCACTGCATTCTTTTTCCCTTGGACCAATTTTGTCCCAAATGGGTTTTACGGCAAGGTTTTTAACGAGGTAACACGTAAATCGTGCTAACCTAGATTCGAAGGCTAGAAACGAATCGGTGACAACAGTATTTGAGGCCTGTCTTTGATCTACCTTGAATACTTGGGGGCCACTTTAGCATGGGAAGAGACTTCAAGATTGAATGGTTGAAGATCAATAAGAATCAATGTAAGGGCCAAACGGTCAAATGAACCATGCTCAAATGGACTGATCGAACCCTGACACAAAACTTGTACACATACATGGCAGAGTAAAGTGAACTCTCTTACGTCTTGTCTTTTAAAACTTTTTGTTTACATTTCTCAAGGAATTCCCTGCTTCCGATCCTCTAAAGGAAACGAGCCCAAGGGCCGCCTTAACCTGAGTTCGAATAATCACTCTCTCACTCGGGGACTGCCGTTCGAAAAACAAACTCAGACTGTCCAGGTTATTAGATCTCGGGGACATACGACCTATTAGGCGACACCCGAACTTTAAAGGCTAAGGCCGTTCCGAGTTAACAACACTCGAGGGCACGAAGCTTATTTGGCGACGCTCAAATTAAAAGGCTAAGGCCGTTCCGAGTTAACAGCACTCGAGGGCATGAAGCTTATTTGGCAATGCCCGAATTAAAAGTCTAAGGCCGTTCTGAGTTAAATTTACTCGACGGCACGAAGATTATTTGGCAATGCCCGAATTAAGGAGCTAAGGCCATTCCGGGTTAACGAAACCCGAGAGCACAAAGCTTATTTGGCATTGCCTGAACTATAAAGGCTATGGCCACATAAACACGGCTCGGAGACGTCTGAAGTCCGTAACAAAAACAACAAGGCAATTGAAATTTCTTAATCGGTTCTAAAGGCTACCCTCGGAAAAATTATAAACCTAAACTACTTTGGGGAAGAAAGTTTTTGGTAAAATCGAATCCCCACGAAGCCTTGAAACGAAATAACGTTAAAGGTAAGGTTTGTTCGAGCCTTCGAACACAATCTAACTATTTCATGCTAAGGCATATCGATCTTTGCGAATACAAATAATTTTTTTTTTGAAAGCTGTGAAAGGTAAGCCTTATATATATATCAAAAATCCTTTCTACAAGGACTGAATAACCCCGATACAAAACTTTTACAAAGGCCGAGCAGCCTTGGTACATAGTATTAAGCACAGAAAGGGATAAAATGAAACGGAACCAACGTGATCTAGACTGGATCCCGCCTCGTCATCAGGATTTTTAGAGTCCTCTCATTCCTCGGACTCGATTGAACCCTCAGAATCATCTTCTTCAGGATAAATGAATTTTTTGGCCTCGGCTTCAGAAACCTTGGCATCCTCAATCTCCGCAGATAAGTTAAAACCTTGAGCGTGGACTTCCTCGAGGGCCTGCCTACGGGAGTGCTACTTTATATGCTCGACCATACTTCTGATTGGTCTTAAGCCGCTTCTGCATCAGCCTTGTACTGAGCCACCATTTCATCAGCCTCGGCTCTGATCTTGGAGGCTTCCGACTTGGCCATTTTAAGCTCCTTGGCCCTTTTAGTCTGGATCTCGGCTTTTTCTTTTGCCGCTCTTAGCTGGGTCTCTGTTGAGGTTAGTTGTGTCCAGATGATCCATCTTGCCTCTCCACTCATTGGCTTCAACTTTAACCACATCCATCTCAGTTCGAAGTTGATCGATACGATCGAGTTTTTTCTGGACCTACGGATTTTGACCATCAGTCACTGAATCAAATTCGTATCACTTACGTCATGAGTCTATCGTCACTTATCAGAGTAAGAATCAGAAGCTCGTATAGTGAGAATCTGAGGCTCATATCATTTCTCATGATTACTCTTCGAAAAACGAGAGGACTATCTGTATACGGTCGAAATCGGGCTCGACTATTGCACAACAAATCGGGCTCGGAACGCGAAGGGTTGAAGATCGAACCCGAGTTTCATCGAAGCAGAACACAAGGACAGAATGTCCGTCCTCGAGAACACTGAGACCGTGATTCGGAACCGATCCTGACCCCAAACATGCTCGAGGGAAGATCATCGAACCTAAATAACGGAAAACCAAAATATCCGTAATGGGTCGAGCATCTCGGTGTGAATCTCGGCACGAATCAATAGAACTGCTTAATTAGCAAATCAGGAGATTTTTTTACCTTACATAGAGTTGTACCTAAAGCAGGTTCCCTTACTATATAAAGGGGGATCTAATTATTTGTAAGGACACTTTAGATCTGATCACGAAAAATAGCAATAGATTGATCTCTCTAGTTATTATTGTCTTATTATTCTATTTCTGACTCCGATTGCAACGTTTCGTGGCCCAAGGGCGATCATCCTACAAGGCCAACGCTGCCCAACTTGTGTGGTTTGCATTCATCTTTTATCATTAATTTTAATTTCAATTTGATTTCTTATTTTTGTATCAAATTAGATCACGTATCCTTAAAACCGCATATAAATTCAATTGTTATCCGATTTTGAGGGTAAACAGTTGCCAAATATGTGAGACGTACATCTTCATATGCGACTGAAGCAATACTAGAAGTGAAAAGAATGCTACCTTTCTTAGCTGCAATCATTATACGAGACGCGTGTTTTGCGCACATTAATGCCCCAAAGACGTTTTTGAAATTTTCGTATGCTAATTTCAGGATGATGGAATCAGATTTTTCAAGAATTCCAGCGTTGCTGAACATAATGTCAAGCTTTCCATACTTTGAAATTGCCAGGTTCACTGCATTTTCCACATCTTCCACCTTCACATAGCAATATACGTAGACAAAAACTCCCTCTTGCCTATTTCTTCTATAATAGACTGTCCAAGATCATCTTGGACGTCTGCAGTCACTACTTTTGCTCCATGTTTAATGAAACGCCTTGTTGCAGCTTCACCAATTGCACTAGCACCACCGGTTACGATTGCGACTTTGCCCTTAACCTGATACAATATAATTGAACATTTGATTTCACACAATTATGCTAATTTATTTGATTATTAAATCAATAACAAGAGTTAACTCCATAGGCGAATTTAGGATGGGTTATGTAGCTAGATTCAATTGAACTCATTATTTTATTTTTGAATAATGTATACATGTAATTTTTTTTAAATGTATACATATAATAAGATCACACAGATTCTATGCTTACTAATTTTTTTTATCTTGAATTGGCTTATGATGAACTCCCCATAATATCGACAAACATATAAGCCCAACGATTAGAATGGGACAATTGTATTAGAGAGTACGAGCCCAACATCAAGGAAAAGATAACAAAACAGGATTTTTACCTTGTAGGTCACTGATAAGATAGTGTTTATTATCCTTCACGTTTGTGAAGGGTTGACCGCATTTGCGAAGCTCAGGCTGGGCAAGCCTTCGCGATCGCGAGTCTCCCCTCTCATTCACGTAGCATAGTTTCTAGCTTAGGCAAGTTTTGCCTTCGTGATCGCGAGGCTGCTTCCACGATCGCGAAGAAGAGACGCCTGGGTAGTGTTTTAATTTAAAAACATGACTTAGGCCATTTCTTTCATTTCACATATCTCTTGGCCGATTTTGGAGTTTTTAGAGAGGAATTTTCACCTAGAATCTTGAGGTAAGTATTTTATATATAATGTGAGTTTAATTACATAGATTATGGGTAGATTTTAATATAGAAATTGTAGAAATTTTAGTATTTTGTTGAAAACGGGACTTAGGCCATTTCTTTCATTTCACACATCTCTTGGTCGATTTTGGAGCTTTTTAGGGAGGGATTTTCACCTAGAATCTTGAGGTAAGTATTTTCTGCACAGTGTGAGTTTAATACATAGAATACGGATAGATTTTAACATATAAATTATAGAAATTTTAGGATTTTGTTGAAAACGGGACTTAGGCCATTTCTTTTATTTCACACATCTCTTAGCCGATTTTGGAGCTTTTTAGAGAGGAATTTTCATCTAGAATCTTGAGATTAGTATTTTCTACAAAATATGAGTTTAATACCTAGAATATGGGTAGATTTTAATGTAGAAATTATAGGAATTTTAGGATTTTGTTTAAAAAATTAGGTTTTGGTAAAATGAAATTAGACCACGAAAATGATTATGAAATTGAGTAGAAATTATATATTTGTGTTTGTGAGGTTATGGTAACATTTATTTACTAAATTTCCAGAATCAGGGCACGTGGGCATGGGGTGAACTTTTAGGAACCTTCTAAATTGGATTGGGTTGTTACTCTAATAGTTAAATTATGAACTTTTGAGCATATATTGATTAATTTGCATGACCTTTGGCTAGTTTCAGATTGCTTGGCACCGATTTGAGGCTATTAATGATTTGTGGACTGGGAAGAGGACTTGGAAGCGAGGTAAGTGTCTTGTCTAATCTTGTAAGAAGGAATTTATCTGCTACTTGTTGTGGAGAGTTACGTATGCACGAGGTGACGAGAGTCCGTACGTAGCTATATTTATATTATGTCCGGATAAACTTAGATTAACATCATGCTTTAATTGTGCTATTGTATTTATCCTGTGTATTTGATTTCCTTAATTTATGACTGGGATTGATGTTAGAATAAAAATATTGATTTGGCCTCTTACTTTGGAAAATTGTAAAATATTTGATGTACTATAGATCCGTGTCTTCTCGACTCGCATGTACTTCCGCGAGCGAGGTAATTTCTCTACTCTTATGAGATCGGGAAGTTCGCCTCGACAGTAATGTAAATTACTCTTATGGGATCGGGCCGTTCGCCTCAGCAGTATGGTAACACTATTCTTATGGGATCGGGCTGTTTGCCTCCGCGGTACTGTGTATCACTATTCTTATGGGATCTGGTCGTTCGTCTTGACAGTGCTGAGTATCACTTTCCCTATTGCATCGGGTCGTTCACCTTGAAAAACTCATGCTTAAATGTAAAACCCTAGAAATTTTTCTAACAAAGCCTAATTCGAGCTTAAGAGAATATATAGTGAGGCCTCAAAGTATGTGCGGGCCCACATAAGGGTATCAGGATCATTACAATACTTGGACATGAAGGTCATGAGGGTCGGAGATCCCTAAATTATGTTTCTAAGGAAATAACTTTAGAAAATTGAATAAAGAAGATTAGATAAATCAATGAAGCCTTGCGTGGCGAAGATGCGTGGCCCACGCATCTACGTGGCCCATGCATGCTACGTGGCCTATTCCAGAAGAAGGGAGGAAGAGGAAAAGAAATGGCTCAAGTTGCGTGGCCAGGTTACGTGGCCCACACAGGCTGTGTGGCCAGGATGCGTGGCCCACGCAGCCACCCACGTAGACCCTTGTGCTGTAAAAAAAGGGGAGTTCGGGGAGAGAGAAAGAGATGATATTTTTGGCTAAGTCTTGGGTTCTAGAGAGAAGCGGGAGCATCCCCAAACCAAATAACTTCAAAGGTAAGTTTCACAATATTTTTATGATCGATTAGCATTGATTAATGCTAGTATTAACATCTACATGGATTGAAATCCATAGGAATCGGTCCAAATCTTCAAGAACACCAAGTGAACCCTAGTTTGGATTTTGACATCAAGAGGTAATTTTTCTACTCTACACTTGCATACAATTATGGATTAAGTATGTGGATGAGAATGTGGCTTAGGAAATGCTATTTTTTTGGAGTATTACATGCGTCTTGAAAATGGGTATTGTGAGTTTGGGTTCTTGAAAGAGGAAGATGGTGAATAATTGTAACGACCAAGCTAGTTGTTTTGAGTATTATAGCCCTGTTCTCCAGTTTGTTGCTTATTCTATGCTCATTTGATGTTAGGTAACTTGCCAAGATGGTTGTTTTAATTCAGTGGATGTTCTGAAATGAGTTGACCCTTAGTCCCAAGGTTGGAAGCCTAAGTTAAAAGAGTTGACCGTATGTTGACTTATGTGTAAATGACTCCGGAATAGAGTTTTGATGGTTTTGATAGCTTCGTAAGGTCATTTTGGACTTAGGAGTGTGTTTGAATGTTGATTTGGAGTTCGTAGATGATTTTGCTTGAATTGGAGAAAGTTGGAAAAGTTGAAGTTTGGAGAGTTGAGAGGTTTGATCGAGAGTTGACTTTGTGGTTAATGGGCTCAGATTTTTGGTTTAGAAGTTGGAATAGGTCCGTTATGTCATTTATGACTTGTGTGACAAATTTGACTTCAATTGGAGTTGGTTTGGTATATTTCGGCATTTGATTTAGAAGATAGAAGTTAATAAGTTCATTAGGATTGAATCAATCTGCAATTCGTGGTTTTAGTGTTGTTTGATGTGATTCGAGGCTTCGAGCGAGTTTGTATGATGTTTTAGGACTTGTTGGTATGTTTGGTTGAGGTCCCGAGGACCTTGGGTGGGTTTCAGATGGTTAACGGATTGAAATTGGACTTAGAGGAGTTGCTGCTGGTTTGGTGCGATTGCACCTGCGTAGGATTGGTCGCAGGTGCGCGACCGCAGAAGCGGGCCTAGGGTCGCAGGCGCTGTCTTGTGGAAGTTGGGCAGTGGTCGTAGGTGCGAGAAAGTTTTGCGCATCTGCGAGCCCGTCGATGCGACGAGTCTCTACAAATACATAGTTTGGTAGATGTGGCTGGCGATCGCATAAGCGAAGAGGAATGCATAGGAGCGGATCCATAGAAGCAAAGGATGGACCATAGAAGTAGTCTCGCAGGCGCGAGGGTTGGGCGGCTGGTGCAGCTTGTGGAGTCCTTAAGTGGATTCCATAAAAGTGGACCTTTTTCCACAGAAGCGGAGCCACATGTGCGGCTGGGGAGTCCGCATGTGCGAAAATGCCTGGGCAGAATGTAAAATCGAGGGTTTTGAGGTTCTTCTCATTTGTGGACTTTTCAAGCTCGGTGGAGGCGAACTTTTGGAGGGGTTTCACAATATTTCAAGAGGTAAGCAACTTTTGGTCAATTTTATCTATTAATATTGAATACCCATTGAACTTCCCACCTAGATTATATGTTTTTATGGTAGAATTTGGGGAATTTTGGACTAGGGATTGGAGAGTAAGATTTGAGGATTTGAGTGTCTATTTGTGGTCGGAATTGGGTGATTTTTGTATGGTTGGACTTGTTATTGAATGGGTGTTCAGATTTTATTAATTTTGTTGGATTCCTAACCGTGGGCCCAGCGCTTACTTTTGGGTTGACTGTTTGCTTTTTGTTAAAGAACTTAGTTTTATCATATGGAATTGATTCCTATAGCTTGTGTTGATTGTATTAAGTTGTTTTTGGCTAGATTCGAGTCGTTCAGAGGCCGAATTGCAAGGCAAGGGCTTGTTGGAGTAGAGATTTGCGCGTTTGAGATAAGCAATACTTCTAAACTTGGTTCTAAGGGTATGAATCCCTGAAATACGTGTTATATAGTTGGTGTTGAGGTGACGTACATGCTAGGTGACGGGCGTGTGGGCGTGCATCGTAGTAATTGTGACTCGGTTGATTCCGTGGAATCGTGTGGTCATCTAATCTTGCTATTATTCATGTATTCTCCATGTGTTAGAGGAACTGTGTTGTGATTCATGTTAGGAATCATGTTTAGGCTATATGCTGGTACTGTTGCGACCCACATTGGTCGTTTTTCTGTTGAATTATTTGCTTGATTTGCAATTTTGTACTTAGTCACATCTATTATTTGCATTTCATATCTTAGCCTCCATTGCCATTTATTGTTACAACATATTATCATTGTTTGGGCTGAGCGTCATGAGATTTGTGAGCTCGAGAGACTGGAGAGATTGATGACTGAGTGAGGTCAAGGGCCTGATTATGAGTGATGTTTATGGGATCGGGCTGCATGCCGCAACATTCTTTATTGATTCATTCTATGATTGGCTTATGTTAGCACTTGCCCCTCCGGAGTCTGACACACCAGTAGTGAGCGCAGGTACCTACCGAGTGCAAGTGCCGAGTGATTTGAGAGTACTGAGTGATTGAGAGTGTATAGTGACGGGGAGTACTGGGTGACTGAACATGCTGAGTGAGATTGAATACCCCGAGAGTATTTATATGACTTTATCACTGTGTTGCATAACAGTTAACATGCATATTTGACATGTAGATATATAGATGTAACATTCCTCATATCAGCCACACTTGGCATATTTTATCCTTGTTGAACTTAAACTGTTAAACTTGAAAGCATGTCTACATTTTTGAACTTTCTACAAACCGATTATTGGATTTCTCTCTTAGTTATTACTATTATTATCTGGATTTGGACTGTACCTATCTGAGCTCGTCACTGCTTTCAGCCCAAGGTTAATCCAGTTACTTATTGATTATATTTGGTTGGTTGTACTCATACTTAGACTCTGCATTTTGTGTGCAGGTCCAGGTACTTCTGGATATGACAATTGCTAGATTTGGAGCTTCATCTATTTAGAGACTGTTGAGGTAGCTGTTTTGGCGTCCACAGATCTCGACTCTTCTTCTTTTCTTTTATCTTAGAACTGTTCTACCTATCCAGATAGTTGTATTTGAAGTTTTGACTATATTGTCATTTAGATGCTCATGTAGTCAGTGAAACCCGGATTCTGGGAATTTGTAAGAGTTATTACTATTAAACCTGTTTCATCTTGTCTTAAATTTAAAAATGCATAGTTATTTATGGTTGTCGGCTTGCCTAGTACTGTGATTGGCGCCATCACGACATGTTGAGTTTTGGGTCGTGATAAGTTGGTATCAGAGCCTAGATTACAAAGTCTCACGAGTTATAAGCAGGTTTAGTAGAGTCTTGCGGATCGGTATGGAGACGTGTGTACTTATCTTCGAGAGGCTACTAAACCATTAGGAAAACTTCACTTTCTTGTACTCTTATTTTGCGGATTTGTTGATTCTGGAAACTAAATTTCTGTTGTTCTATTCTCTCACAGATGGTGAGGACACGTGCTACCGGATTGGGCGGACGGCCACCAGTATTACTAGCTAGGTCCACAAGAGGTGGGGGCCGTGGTAGAGGCCGAGGTGCAGCTCGTACAGCAGCTAGAGCAACACTTGTAGATCCACCAGTTTCTCTAGCTCAGGAGCAGATTTCAGATGTGGTTGAGCCGGTGGGACCAGCTCAGGAACCAACTGTTCCCATTGTGATTCTAGACATTTGGTCCACGTCCAATCCGCACTCAATAGTGAGTGGAAACGGTCATTGGAAGAATAGTACTCAACAAGAGTCGGAATCGAATTGCACAGGAAGTTGAATGTGGGTGTTAGGGGTATACACTTGATGAGAGCAAATGAAATAACGAAATTGCGCTTCCAAACAAAGGATTTTGTTTTCTACTTCTAAATTATCACTAACAATTATAAACTAACGAGAAGAAACTAGTAAGCAAGTTATTGTTTTTGTTGTTTTTACCAAATGATTAAAAATCCTAGGGATGTGACCTTCACCTAGGTGTTTGCCTAATGAGTTAAGTACATTAACTCTTGTTTTATTGATCGGGGTGTATTATAGATCTCAACTCTAAGTTGCCCACTCAATACCTCTCGATCATAGAGTGATTTTGCCCAATTTGGCTTTCTCAAGCCCATATGGGTATCAAACTAAATAGTTGATATGAGATCAAGTCGGGTTTTCCCTATCTCTAGTTCAAACCTTTAATTAGGCTAATCAAATCCTTAATTAGTCTAATTTCTTGTCAGCCAAGTTTTTCTAGACTAGGTCCCTCTTTCTCAAGTAAAGACCAAGTCAAAAAGGCATAAAACAATGTTTGCAACCATCAATTCCAATATTAAAGCATAAACAAGGCTAAATAATCAACACCCAATCATAAACAAGCATTAAATTTAATACCCATAAGGTTTATACACTAGGGTCGGGTGACAACCCTAGTAAAAGTCTAGCTACTCATAGTAGAAAATGAAGAAAACAAGAAAGAAATGCTAATTAAACTCATAATGTAATATTAAAATGATAAGCTATGATTTCTTAATCGTAAAATGATAGATAATTTCCTAAAATGGAAAACTACAATGGCTACAACTGCTTGAACTTCAAAACATGACCTAAAAATATGATTCCCGTCTATTTATAGTGACCCAAAATTCGCTGACAAAAATGCCCCTCGGGAGGTCTGTGGCCACACGATTCTATGTGAGGTCCGCACATTGCTTTGTCTTGCAGGGACTTGGATTTTGTAGCCGCACAATTTGGTCTGTGGCTGCAAGTCAGCTTCTGTGGCCGCACAATTCTTTTTTGGTCCGCACTTCAAGCAAGGCTTCAAGTCTTGGTCATTTGCACACTCTCCGAACTTTTGAATTTTTGTTAGTGCGAAACCTATTTTACGGCCGCACAATTCATGTATGGTTCGCATTTCTGCTTAAAGTTTGCTGAGCTTCTTCATTAATTCTGCGGCCATAGAGGGAATTCTGCGGTCCACACTTTCTACTGCGGCCGAAGAAATACCTCTGCTGACCGCACTTCTTGTATGTTGCGCCCTTCTTGCCTTGTGAGTCGAAACACTCCTTTTTGAGTTGGATTTCTTTATGAGAGCCCAAATTTCCAACATTATTGCTATTTTCACACTTTCATTAGTGTTGGAAACATAAATCATTACTTTCATACTAAAACAAAAGCAAAAAGGTACTAATAAGTGGTTAAAATCCACACTTATCAACTCCCCCAAACTTAAGTCTTTGCTTGTTCTCAAGCAAATAAATTAGTTCCCACCTCCTCAAAGTTAAAGGTCATTCAGCGAGTCAATGGCGAGCCATTCATACTCAGTTGGGACCAACAATTACCCACGCTACTAAGCTTCAAGAATTGACTTTACTCATGAAGGACTCTTGTTCTATCATGTAGGTCATGGTGCACTCCAAACTCTTCCTCATCTACCTTCCATTTGCCAAGCTCACTTAAAAAGTTAGTACTCAATCTTAAGATTCATGAAAGGTTCACTCTTCTCTCACAAGAGAATGTCACAAGTACAACTTCAAGTACCATAGGCTTGCCCCTCATGTAGCTCACTACTAATGTAAGCTCACTCGGTTCGAAATCAAGTAGGACTTCTTTCGGGTTGTAATGAAGGCTTTTGGATTAGGGTAGGATATCATATAGGTAAGTGGTTACACCTTTCCTTAAGCACTTCACATTTTCATTTCTCAGATCACAGTTACCAAATCTTAGAGGCATTTTATTTTTATTGGGGGCTAGGGAGACTTGACATCACTCTTTCTTGCTCATTTCATACTTTTTCTCCCTTTTATGCTCATGTTAGGGACCATTACCTCTTTTTTAATCCATCAACCCTTCCACTTATTCTCTTTTTTGCATTTCTCTTTTTGTTCGTTTTTTCTTTTCTTGCCTTCTCTTTTCATAGAGATCATTTCCTTTCTCTTTTTGTGCCTTGATACCTTTTTCAAATTCCTCATCTCTTCCCCAAACGTATGCTTTAAGCCACTTACTTCACAAGAGTGTTAAGAAAAGTCCAGGTTCCAAGAGAGGGTCACGAAAAAACGGGTAAAGGCTTATAACATGGTTATCAAATGAGAAAGGCTAGAGACTCAAAGGGGGTTGACTATGGATAACAATATTGGTTGGCAGTAGAAAGCTCAAACGGGCCAAGGAAAACCTACAATCACTTCTCAAACCAAGAAAAACTTAAGATTTCACCTTGAAGCACGTTTAGGGCAAGTTCTAGACCATTCGCACGGATACATGTGATACGAGCACGCTCGACGAAATTGCAATCAAGGATCTATATTTACCATCTGGACCAATCACGAGAGATAAATCTAGAGAAGCTCAAGAAGTAATGCATGGGTTGGTAAAGAATATACTTGCTATGAGATTGGAAGTCATAGGTGTGGATGAGAATCTAAAATTTATACGCGTATCTCAAGTGAGCCTAAATGGAGATAATCATGATTCTTAATCAAAATGGTGATGAATTAACTTGTGATTGACTATTTAGCCTCTCTCTTAATAATATATTTTGTAGTACTTTATTTTTAAAATATATTACTTTGAGTGTGTTTTTTATAGGCTTGCAACATTTGGTGAATACTTTGGGAGAATTGGAGCAAAGGAGTGATACTTAATGCTATCCAACATTCGTAAAACTGTCCGAACATTGGTCCAACTTCAATTATTAATCTGTTCAAGTATAGATCAAATTGGGCTACAAAATTCATCATCGTTAAAGATATTGAAGTCTAGATTCTAATGAGCCAAACCTTCTTAATCTGGATCTTCCTACATCAAGTTATGGCCATATAAGCTCTAGCCGTACAAATCTGGACATAATCAAATTGGTCAATTTCAAAATTAGTTATGGAATAGCATAAGATGAATTTAGTTGTGAAACTTACCAAAAGTTTAGCCCAATATGTCTTCTTTTCAGAGGATCAATAATTGTGCAATTTCAACACTCCTAGACAAAAGTACAGACTTTCTACCAAGACTGCACCAATATGCCGAGATTTCCAATACAAGAGATTCAATCATTCATACTTGGTGGAAAACATTGAATTGAATTGTTCTTGTGAACTCATTTAAAAGGTGCAGCAAGTAATTAGATGACATGACTATGTTTTTAGGCCTCCATAAGATTTCTTTGATGATTTTAAGGCCTCCATTGTTGAAGATTGCATGTAGCCACCATTGAAGACCATTTTAGTATTTGTTTTCATATTTGTTGTTTGCTAAAGAGTAGTTGAAATGGCTCTATAAATAGCCATCACTCAAGATCCTTTGAGTGTTATATGAAATATATTCATCTCTTTGAGACTTTAAGAGAGTTCTCCTTAAGTTCTACCAAGAACTTGTCTTTGATTGCTTCAAGGATAGTTTCTCCTTGTAAGGAATCTTCTATCTTAGGTGATAGATTAGGTTACTTGATTACTGCTCTTGAGGTTGTGGATTTAATATATTCATGGTTGCTTGCGCTTCTAATCTTGGGGTCTAATCTCCATGTAAGCTTCGTAATTTTATCTTTCAGTTCCATACTAATTCTTATTATCCTACGTCACTTCCTACCATATTTACATCATATATCTTTTGATCTTGGGTTCCGCATCCACTTGGACTAGCAACAATTCATCTCACCCCTCACTTAACTAGATTGTAAAAAGGGATAGAGTCGAGAGCCTGCACCAACCACATTCAAGTTTAAAGATCACTATGGCCCAATAAACCACTCAATGAACGCCAAAGTCAACTCAAGAGTCTCAAAGTCACTAACTAGAGTTATTTCTTTCAAAAACCTTGTCTCTAACCATAAGCACGTAAGTGTGTTGGTACCAAATGAAGCATGATTAATTCTTCGACAATGACTTGATTAGGCCTTTTATTCATTACTACTACTACTATTATTACCTAAATACAAAAGCGGACTCGTTCCCTTAAGAAGGTTGTCACACCATCCATCATTGGGACGAGTTACCCGGTTCAAACAAAAACTACCTTTAGAAAGAATTGTGTCATTAAGAAAACCAAAAGCTTATTCTACGAAAGTTTAAAAAGAAGCTACTTAACAAAACAAGAAGTAAAATGGAAAGTTAAAGAAGCTAATGAACAATAACTACTAAAGATAGAAAATGCAAATAAGAAAAGAAAGAGAATCATCATATTATTACAGTCCAAATGTATCAAAAATATGTCAATATATCAAATAAACTCTACCCCCCGAATAAAAGTAAGCATTATCCCCAATTCTTAGCAAAATAAGGGTGAAAGAAGAGAGGGTGAAGAGAACTCCCTATGGATCCTTGGACATCTCAGTATCCCCAACAATGTCATCTCCCACAGGGTCAGCCAACTGTATCTCATCATTATCAAATCTAGGTGTGGCGGGATTGGTGAACATCGCACGCACTGCCTCAGTAATGTCAGCGGCAAGGGCTGGCTCCTAAGACTGGCCAGTTGGTGCTACCGATGCAGATGGTGCTGATGGATCTGGGACAGACTGATGTGGGTCAAGTAGCATATCAAAGGGTAGGTCTCCAACTATGGCAAGTCTAGTCACCTCTTTTCTGAGATTGTCCACTGATTTCTCACTTGCTTGGGACTTCTTCATCTTCTTTACTTCCTTTCCAGTTCCTCAATAACCGACCCATGTTGTACCAAGGTGTCCATGATCGTCTTTTGGTTGTCCAGAATCTTCTTGAGCGTCTCGTCAATGTCAGAGGGGGCCTGTGGTGCATGTGTAGTGGACTGTGCTGCAACAGTACTAGATAAGTTAGACAACTTTGAAGTAGCTGTCTGCGTCCAGTTGTTGAGACTCACAGCGTAGATAATGGAGCTGTGGGCATGGGCACTGGCCTCAGAGCTAGAGCAAGGGCTGCCCTAGGGGATGTAGTAGGAGCTGAGGATGATGGCGGAGGCATTGCAGCGGCATTGGAAGAAGTTTCGACAGAGGTGGATACAAGATCCACTATCTTAATAACTACCACTGCTGGCTCATCAGATTGGCCTGTGGAGGTAGAAGGATGGATTTTCTTCTTTGGGTTGGTTTCATCCATCAGTGAATACCAGTCAAAGGCTTCTTCGGCCTCACCTTGGTGTCAAAAGATCTTGGCTCTACCTTTGCATCAGTGAGGTCCTATGTGATAGTGTTGGGATAATGGTAGGCCAAGCTAGCCTGCCGTGCTATCAAGGAAATGTTGGCTGACATCACGGCATCCACATTAATTGGGTACCCTGGCCATGATAGAAGCCATAATAACAGCCGAGAAATAGGAAGATGAGTCTCATTTTGGCTTGGATCCAGTCTACTATAAACAAAGGTTTGCCACCCCTTCGCCTCGAAGCTCAATGTGTTCCGCTGAATGGGAAGTACAGCGGTAACCCATGGTGGTGGTGGCCTTGGTGGTGCTAAGATCTCAGCCAGCCAAGGTCGAACTTCCTCCTTCATTGCACATTTCTCTAGATACTCCTTTGGCTCAACATCCTCAAAGCCTGAGTATGCGTTTATCGTATGCTGATCAAACCTCACCTTGAGGTTGCGCACTTTGGTCACCTTCGTCCCCTTCTTTATCTGAGCAACATTATTAGCATAGAACTTTCGGACGAGGTATTCTTTGCCATCCTCAACTCTCTTAGTGAACCACATCCAAACCTTTCGTGCTCTGAACTACCTCAAGATCGCTGGGTTGTATTTCTCCAAAGTTTTCAATAGAAACTGTCTCTTTAGAGTCAAAGACCTCACTGGCCACCACATACCAAAATCAGTGAAGGCCGCTAAGATAAAAAACCTATCCTCCTAGACCTCCTTCTTCTTTGATCTCTCCACACCTGTGGCTGTACCATCTTCCCCTCTATCATCATTGGGGATCTCTTGTATAGTCTGTGCCTCTGTGATTGGTGTAGCTGATGCCTCAGAAGCCTGCTAGCACTCCCCGACCCCTCGAAGGTGCTGTGAGATGAAGAAGGCTCATCCCTAAGCTGGTATCTCCCCTGTGGCCTTGACTGTGTGGCTATTTGCTCCTCCTGGATAGAGGCTGAGTTGCCCGCTGACACTTCCCTAGACAAGACATAGGAGCTAGACTCGAAGAGGTCTGGACCTCTCCCTCTGCCAGCTGTGGTTTTCTTTCTAATGGTTTTAGGCTAGCCAAGGGGAAAGGTACCTTTACCTCGAACTCGAGAAGATTCACCCCTTCCCTTTCTAGTGTTGCCTTGGCCTCTCGATCTTGTCTGTATCAAAGCAAAAAAAATTGTTAGATGCAATTCACTATTCAACACATTCAGGACTTATGTAGGCAAGGGAAAAATAATTGGACATAGTGGGGTTATGAGTATAACACATGTCTTTAGGTAAAGAGATATGCGGTTTGCACATTTTTGATGTGCAGCCGCAGACAGGAACTGCGGTCCATAGAATTTGGTTGTGCATCCTCAGAAGGTAATTGCAGTCCGCACAATTTGCAAGTGCGGCCGCACTTCAGACTCTCAAAATGTAGAGTCTCTGAAGACAGTGATTTGGTTGATCTACAGTTGCAGAAGGAAATCTGCAGTCCATACATTTTAACCTGCGGCCGTAGATCCTTGCTTCACTGAGTTTCCAAATCTCTTAATCTGCGGACCGCACAAATTCAAGTGCGGCCGCAGATTTTAAAAGTTACACACAGTCATATTTTGTCTACTTAGATTTTTCAATTTCTTGTACAAATAGACATGGATCATGGTAAAAACATGAAATTTCACTAACCTAAACCGATTAGAGCATGTATTATGGTTACCCAGTTCAGATCTGCCCCACATGGACGCATAGTAGAACTCTAATAACAGATGGCCTAAAAAGAACTAAATATCTAAAAATTAAACTAACACAAAAATTTAACATGAGATTGAAGCATACCAGATAGAGTGAGTGCAATGGGTGAATAATCAAGGTGGTTGTGTGTGAGGACAGTTAAAATCTGTCAAGAAAATCAACATAGCAACATTGTTTGTTCAGAGAGGGAAAAGTGTACAATGAGCTCTATTCCTCTATTTATACCAACTTTTTGAGAAGGGGAAAGAGGCAAGTGCGGCCGCATATTTTCATGTGCGGTCCGCACTCTGTCAACTGAGTGGACAGTCTCAAAACTCAATGTGCGGTTCGTACATTTTCAGGTGCGGCCGCAGATTTCAAGTGCGGCCGGATAACAGCCTCCGTACTGACAAGCTCAAACTTCAGAGAGTTGATATTTTGACATTTTTTATATATTTCAAATGTGCGGTCCACAAGATAAATGTGTTGCCGCAATGCTCTTATGCCGTGGCACATAAAAATGTGCAGCCCACATCCGCACAAATTTGAACACTTAGCCATATTTTTGTCCACCTTTCTTGTAAGTCAAACTCATCTCTGTAGAACACTTCAAATCAAGTTAGAACACAAATAACACCTACTTACAAAAGAAAAAGGAAAAGAACATGGTTTGCCTCCAAGAAGCGCCTGATTTAACATTGCGGTAGGACGCAGAATGCTCTCAAGTGAAGTGAATGACTGCCACCACGTGGCTTTTTCCAACCTTGGCTAAGTAGTGCTTCACCCGATAACCGTTGACTCATAACACTTCATTGTTTTTGTTCGTCAAGTCTAATGCACTAAAAGGTGTCACACCAACAATTTCAAATAGACCACTCAACTTGGATTTTAGCTTCCCGGGAAACATCCTCAACCTTGAGTTAAACAACAATACAAGATCACCCACCTTGAACTCTTTGTTCCAAATGTATTTGTCATGAAGATATTTCATCTTTTCTTTGTACAAGGATGAACTCGCATAAGCATGGGACCGGAACTCATCCAATTCGTTCAAATGTGCAATCTTCAAGTTAGCGGCTACATCCCAATCAAGATTCAGCTTCTTTAGAGCCCACATTGCCTTGTGCTCTAGTTCTACCGGAGGATGACAAGCTTTTCCGAGCACCAACCGGTATGGAGACATTCTGATAGGTGTTTTGTAAGCTGTCCGATAAGCCCATAATGCATCATCAAGCTTCTTGGACCAATCCGTCCGATTAGCATTCACCGCTTTAGACAAGATACTCTTTATCTCCCGGTTGGAGACTTCCACTTGCCCACTAGCTTCTGGGTGATAGGGAATTGTGACTTTGTGAGTAACACCATACTTTCCAAGTAAAGTGTCAAAAGTATTGTAGCAAATGTGTGACCCCCCATCGCTTATAATTGCACGTGGAGTAGAAAACCTTGTGAAAATATTCTTCTTCAAGAAAGCCACTATACTTCTCGCCTCATTGTTGGGTAATGCGACGGCCTCAACCCATTTGGACACATAATCCACCGTGACCAAGATGTAGGTGTTTCCAGAAGAACTCACAAAAGTGCCCATGAAGTCAATGCCCCACACATCGAAAATATCAATATCCCATATGGTTGTGAGAGCATCTCGTTTTTCTTTGAGCTTCCACCGGCCCGTTGACATTCATCACATATTTTCATTAACTCACTAGCATCCTTGTAAAGAGTGGGCAAATAGAAACCACAACTAAGCACTTTGGGTGCGTTCTTGCTCCACCATGATGGCCACCATATGGAAAGAATGAGAAGCCCCAAGAATATCACCTTGTTCTTCTTCAGGTACACACCTCCTAATCACCCCATCCATACAAATTCGGAAAAGGTATAGTTCATCCCAATAATAATCTTGACAATCCCTTTTGAGTTCATTCAGGATGATTTCTCTTCAAGTTATTCACGATCTATCAACAAAAATTTTCCGGATGAAAAATCTTGTTGATACGTTGCCCCAAAACAGCCCCAACCGCTAGTCACTCGCATCACACATGAGTTCAAAAGGCACACTCCAATTTAGAGCGGTGATAATGGGAGTAGTTGTCAACTTGAGCTTCAACAATTCAAAAGCTCTCATGCAATCATCATTGTAATTAAACTTGGAATCCTTCTCAAGAAGCTTGCACAACGAGTTCACCACCTTAGAGAAATTTTTGATGAATCTACGGTAAAAATCCGCATGGCCTAAGAAACTTCGCACACCCTTCACCGAAGTTGGGGGTGGAAGCTTAGAAATCACCTCAATCTTTGTCTTGTCAACTTCAATTCCATTCCTTCAGACTTTATGGCCAAGGACAATACCTTCCTCGACCATGAAATGACATTTTTCCCAATTGAGCACCAAATTGGTTTCATCACATCTAGCCAACACTTCGTCCAGATTTGCAAGACAATCATCAAAAGAATCTCCAACCATCGAGAAGTCACCCATGAAAACTTCAAGGTAGTTCTCCACCATGTCTGTGAAAATAGCCATCATACACCTCTAAAAAGTTGCTAGTGCATTAGAAAAACCAAATGGCATCTGCTTGAAAGCAAAAGTACCATAGAGACATGTAAGGTTGTTTTTTCTTGATCTTCCGGAGCAATGAGAATTTGGTTGTAGCCCGAGTACCCATCAAGAAAATAATAGAAAGTGCGACCGGCCAATCTATCGAGCATTTGATCTAAGAAAGGAAGTAGAAAGTGATCCTTCCTTGTGACTTTGAGCTTGCGATAATCCATACACACCCTCCAACTGGTCACCGTTATTGTAGGAATCAATTCATTCTCGTCATTGGTAACAACCTTCAAGCCCCCTTCTTTGGGACACATTGAACTGGAGAAGTCCATGAACTATAGGAGATGGGGTAGACAACCCCGGCATCCAACCACTTGATAATCTCCTTCTTGACAACTTCTTGCATAGCCTCATTGAGTCTCCTTTGATGTTCAATAGATGGTTTAGTGCCATCCTCCAACTTGATCTTATGCATGCAAAAGGCAGGGCTTATACCCCAAATATTTGCCACGGTCCACCTAATAGCCTTCTTCATCTTTTGTAGCACCGCCAATGTGGAATCTACCTGCACGTTAGTCAAACAAGAGGAAAACATAACCGGTAAAGTAGAACAAGGGCCAATAAATTCATACCGAAGATGTGGAAGCAGTGGCTTCAACTCCAAGGTAGGTGGCTCTTCAATAGAAGGCTTTGTAGGAGGAGTCTTCCTATTTTCAAGATCCAAGGATAATTTCCGGGGTGCATAGTTGTATGACCCCATTCCTTGCAAAGAGTTCACACATTCCATGAAGCCATCCATTTCGTCATCATCAAAATTGAGCAAGACGGTCTCTAACATATCACCAACATTGATTGTAGCACTTGTATCATCAACAATGACATTGGTCACCAAATCCACAAAAGAACACACCTCATTGCTATTTGGTTGCCACATGGACTTACACACATGGAATACCACTTTTTCATCACCAACCCAGAAAGTGAGTTCTCCGGCTTCAAAATTACAAAGTGCCTTACCCGTAGCAAGGGAAGGTCTCCCAAAAATAATTGGCATTTCATAATCAACCTCACAATCTAGAATGACAAAATCCGCCGGAAGAATGAATTTATCAACGTGGACCAAAAAATCTTCAATCATACCCAACGGCCTTTTCATGGTATAATCAACCATTTGCAATCTCATAGAGGTGGGTCTTGGTTGCCCAATTCCAAAAGACCGAATAGGGCATCAAATTTATACTTGCCCCAAGATCACAAAGAGCTTTAGCAAACTCGACACTTCCAATTATGCAAGGAATTGTGAAAGCATCGGGATCCTCCAACTTAGGAGCCATTGAATGAACAATTGCACTCACTTGATGAGTGACTTTGATGGTCTCAAAATTCATTGATCGTTTCTTTGTCACAATAACTTTCATAAACTTTGCATTAACGGACATTTGTTCCAAAGCTTCGACCAATGGCATATTGATTGAGAGACTCTTCATCATTTGAATGAACTTCTTGAATTGATTCTCACCATTTTGCTTGACAAGTCTTTGAGGGTACGAAGGTGGAGGTTTAAGTAATGGTGTGTTAGCCATTTGCATTACCGGCTCTAGTATGTCAATAATGTGTTCCCTAGACGGGTTCACCTCCTCTTGAGTCACTTCTACACTATCATCAATATCAATCCGAACTTCCTCATTAAGTTGAACAACATTGTACGTGATCTCTTCTTCTTGCATCACTTGATCATCATCAACAAGTCGCCTTCCATTTGAGGTGGTTGCATTCCCGCCTCTTCCACTTATGGTGATAACTGCCATAGCATGCCCCGTAGTGTTACCATGCTTTGGATATACCACTGTACCACTTGGTAGTTCCCCCTTAGGACGAGAATTTAAAGCTTGAGAGATTTACCCCATTTGAACTTCTAGGTTGCAGATTGATATGTTGTGTTAGGCAAGTTAGGCATCCGAATTGGCATTCTTTTCCATTATTTGCTTGAACATACTTTCAATACATCTCTCAAGAAACCATTTAACATTAATAGAGTATTTCGAAGAAAATTTTATACATTTTGTATTTCAACGTTAATTTCAGCAAGTCGCTAGGGCCCATCTCATTTTTTGAAGAACTTGAACCATGGAAGGATAAGGAGGTGGGTAACTCGATTGTTGATACATTGGGGGCCTTTGAAAACCCTACCCCCGATTGCCTTGATTGTTACTCCATCCATCTTGATTGTTGCCTCCCTAATTTCCTTGGTTGTTTCCACTCCAATTTCCTTGATTGTTATTGTTACGCCAATTCCCTTGATTATAGAATTACAATTGTCATGATTGTTTTGTGGTTGCCATTGTTGTTGGTTTGGGCCTGTCACGACCCAAAATCCAACTAGTCGTGATGGCACCTAACCCCAACCTGCTAGGTAAGCCATTTAAAAATAATCCATTTCAAATGAGGTTTACTATGAAAAGTAATGATAATACAACTGAACTTTTATACAAAAATCCAAGGATTGGTAGTACAAATTATGAGCTTCTACGATTTAGAGTTTACAACGTTGATATTAAATAAATACATCATCTGTTTGAAATATACATGAACAAATTAATAATTCTAAAGCCACCAAGAACAAGAGGCAGCTATGGCGGGATGCAGATACATATTCGATTCCAGCTCCCCCATACACAACAACATCAGCATCCAAAAACATGCACGCAAGGTGCAGAACTGTAGTATGAGCACAACCTACCCCGTGTACTCAAAAAGTAACAAACCTAACCTTAGGTTGAAAGTAGTGGCGAGCTTGGACAACGTTCAGAGTCTAACACCAATAGCCAATTTCAACTCATGACGATATAATAAATTAGTACAAGATATAACTCAAAGATATAATGCTCAGCTTGTTCACAGTTATGAAAAAATAGGCATGCTTTTCAAGTATTACAGTAAAACCAAAATCTTTCACCGAAATCTCCAAAATATGAGTATATCATAAAATTGTCATTTTTCCCAAAGACTCTCAACAACAGGAAAAAATATTTAATTCTCAAATAGCATGAGGAAAGTACATCTTTATGCCTACATGTCAATGTGCATGTGGTGTCATAACTGTCACAATATCATGTAGCATGAGGAAATGCATCTTTATGCCTATATGTCGATTATACCTGTCAATGCAATGCATCATAATGATGAACTCATGTACTCACACTCTCAGAGTAGTCAATGTCACTGTCTCACACTCCCACTCATCACGCTAAATCACTCAGCACACTCAGCACACTCAGCCTCTCAGCATTGTATGGTACCTGTTGCGGCGTGCAACCCGATACACATATAGCCATAAGGCCTATTGCGGCGTGCAACCCGATCGACATATATATAGCCATAAGGCTTGTAACTGCGTGCAACTCGATCCACATATATGTAGCCATAAGGTTTGTTGCGGCGTGCAACCCGATCCACATATATATAGCCATAAGGCTTGTTGCAGCATGCAACCCGATACGCATATATATAGCCATAAGGCTTGTTGCAGCCTGCAGCCCGATCCATATAAGTATCACTCACAATCCGGCCCTCATGCCCCAACTCAGTCTTCAATCTCTCCAGTCCCTCGGGCTCTCAAATCTCATGGCACAGCCCAAATAATGACAACAATATGATGTGACAACAAATGATAACAAGAGATTGAGATATGATATGTAAATGAATGAGCATGACTGAGTATGTAGATGCAATTTAAGCCAATAACTCAATAGAAGAGATGACCTCAGTAGGTCCCAAGCGAATAGGCATATAGCCTAAACATGATTTCTAACATGATTCGCAGCTCAATTTCTCTAACACGTGGAAATTTCATGGATAGAAACAAGATTAGGTAACTACAGAGTATCACAGAAACAACCGAGTCATAATTCACACGGTGCAAGCCCACACGCCTGTCACCTAGCATGTGTGTCACCTTAACACTAAGCACACAACACATATATCCGGGGTTCATACCCTCAACACCAAATTCAGAAGTGTTACTTACCTCGAACAAGACGAATCCAATATCGGACAAGCCAAACGTTACTCCAGAAATACCATCTCGTGCGTACCTATCTCCGAACAGCTCGAAACTAGCCAAAATCAAATCAATGACATCAAATAACGCCAAAGGAAACAAATCCAGACGATAAAGGTCGAATCTTTAATTAGTTACTCAAAGTCAACCAAAAAGTAAAAATGGGCCCACACCTCAGAACCTAACAAAACTCATAAAATCTGACAACCCATTCAATTACAAGTCCAACCATACTAGTTTCATTCAAATCCGATTCCAAATTGATGTTCAAAACTCAAAAATTCGCTCTATGAAACTTTAGTCAAAAACCCCCACTTTCTCTTTTGAAATCATCAACCAAGTGCCAAAACAAGTATAGATTCATGAAATACAATCAAAATCGAGTTAAGAATGCTTACCCCAACTCGTGTGGTGAAATTCCTCTCCGAAGTCACCCAAAGTCGAGCTCCAAGTCTAAAAAATGAGAATAAAACAACTACCCCTCAATAATATAGCTTATGCCCAGCGTCGTTTGCCTTTGCGAACCAATTATCCGCTTCTGCGGCTTTGCTTCCGCAACAGTACATCTGTTTCTGCGGAACCAGCTAACAACTCAACCCTCACATATGCGGACAAAATATCCACTTCTACGACATCGCAGGTGCGACCAGCATCCGCTCCTACGCTCTAGCCCATCACACCTGCGCATCCATACCTGCGCCCAAATCTCCGCTTCTATGATCTTCCTCACCCAGCTCTCGCCTCGCTTCTGCAACTCCTTTGTCTCTTCTGTGACCATTGCACCTATGCCAAACCAGCCGCAGGTGCGATTACACCAGATCCTAGCACGAGCAGTCTTCACCAAAATTGATTCAAACGATCCGAACCTCGTCCGAAACTCTTCTGAGCCACTCTAGACCCCGTCTGAATATATCAAATAGTCCAATAACATAACGCGAACCTACTCGAGGCCTCAAATCACACATAACAACATCGAAATGATGAATCGCACCTCAAATCAAAATTAATGAACTTTCAACTTTCAACATCCAAAACTCGCGCCGAAACATATCAAATCAGCTAGGAATAAACTCAAATTTTGCACACAAGTCCCAAATGACATAATGAAGCTATTTCAAATTCCCGGAATCACAATCCAAACCCGATATCATGAAAGTCAACTTCCGGTAAAACTTATGAACTTTCCAAACCCTCAAATTTCCAACATTCACCAATTAGTGCCGAAACATTCTAGAGATGTCCAAATGTAAATCCGGGCATATGCCCGAGTCCACATGCGTATACGAATGCGTGGTAGGAATTCAAAGAGTTATGCTTCAAGATGAATCAATGTCGCATGATAACGGAAGAAAGATGAGAACTTTATCCTAAATGCCCTGTAGCATCTCGAAGATAGCCATGGATGTCATCATACCGATCCGCAAGACTCTACTTGATACTTGTTCATGACACGTAGAACCTATGAACCTAGAGCTTTGATACCAACTTGTCACGACCCAAAATCCGACTAGCCGTGATGGCACGTAACCCCAACCCGCTAGGTAAGCCAATTTAATAATAATCCATTTCAAATGAGGTTTACTATGAGAAGTAATGATAATACACCTAAACGTTTATACAAAAATTTAAGGATCAGTAGTACAAATCATGAGCTTATAAGATTTATAGTTTACAACGCTGATATGAAATAAATACATCATCTGTTTGAAATATACAGGAATAGATTAATAATTCTAAAGCTACCAAGAAAGAGAGGCAGTTATGACCGGAACGCAAGTACATCTTCCATTCTAGCTCCCGCCCTACCCAGCAACATCAGCATCCAAAAACTGCACGCAAGGTGCAGGAGTGTAGTATGAGTACAACCGACCCTATGTACTCAATAAGTGACAAACCTAACCTTAGGTTGAAAGTAGTCACGAGCTTAGAAAATGGTCAGAGTCCGACAGCAATAGCAAACATCAACTCATAATGATATAATAAAGTTGTAAAAGAAACAACTCAAAGATATAATGCTCATCTCGTTCACAGTTATGGAAAAATAGACATGCCTTTCAAGTATAATAGTAGAATCCAAATCTTTCACCGAAATATCCAAAATATGAGTATATAAAAAAACTATGGTTTTTCCCAAAGACTCTCAGCAACAGGTAAAATACTTAATTCTTAGATAGCATGAAGAAAGTACATCTCTGTGCCTACATGTCAATGTGCATGTGAAGTCGTAAATTTCACAATACCGTGTAGCATGAAGAAATGCATCTCTATGCCTGTATGTCGAATATACCTGTCAATGCAATGCATCACAGCGATGAACTCATGTACTCACACTCTCATAGTACTCAATATCACTGTCTCGCATTCCCACTCATCACGCTCAATCACTCAGCACACTTAGCCTCTCAGTACTGTACGGTACCTGCTGCGGCGTGCATCCCGATCCACATATAGCCATAAGGCCTATTGCGGTGTGCAATCTGATCCACATATATATAGCCATAAGGCTTGCTGTGGCGTGCAACCCGATCCGAATAAATATCACTCACAATCCGGCCCTCAGGACCCAACTCATTCATTAATCTCTCCGGTCTCTCGGGCTCACTAATCTCATGTCAATAAGCCCAAATAATGACAACAATATGATGTGACAACAAATAGTAACAGAGATTGAGATATGATATGTAAATGAATGAACATGACTTAGTATGTAGATGCAATTTAAGCAAATAACTCAACAACAGAGATGACCTCAGTAGGTCCCAAACGAATAACCATAGAGCCTAAACATGATTTCTAATATGATTCACAGCTCAATTTCTCTAACACGTGGAAATTTCATGGATAGAAACAAGATTAGGTAACTACACAATATCACAGAAACAATCCAGTCATAATTCACACGGTACTCGCCCACACGCCTGTCACCTAGAATGTGTGTCACCTTAACTCAAAGCACATAACATGTATATTTGGGGTTCGTACCCTCAACACCAAGTTTAAAAGTGTTACTTACCTCGAAAAAGCCGAGTCCAATACCGAGCAAGCCAAATGATACTCCGAAAATACCATCCCGTGCGTACCGACCATTAAACGGCTTGAAACTAGCAAAAAGAAACTAAATAACATCAAATAATGCCAACAAAAACAAACCCAGAGGATAAAGGTCGAATCTTTAATCAATTACTCTAAATCAACCAAAAAATCAAACCCGGGCCCGCACCTTAGAACCCGAAAAAACTCATAAAATCTGACAACCCATTCAATAATGAGTCCAACCATATTAGTTTTACTCATCCAACTCCGAATCGATGTTCAAAACTCAACAATTCACTCTATAAAACATTAGACAAAAACCCCCAATTTCTCTTTTGAAATCATCAACTAAAAGCCAAAAATGAGAATAGACTCGTGAAATATAACCAAAGCCGAGTTTAGAATGCTTATCATAATTCTTGTGGTGAATTTCCTCTCCAAAATCACCCAAATCCGAGCTCCAAGTCTCAAAAATGAGATTAAAACAACCAACCAATCGATAATATAGCTTATGCCAATCGTCGTTTGCATTTGCAAACCAATTAGCTGCTTCTGCAGCGTCGCTTTTGCGACAGTACATCCGCTTCTGTAGAACCATCTAAAAACTCAACCCTCGCACCTGTAGACAAAATATCCGCTTCTACGACATCACAGGTGCGAGCCACCATTTGCTCCTGCGTAAGCCCGCGCTCCTGCACTCCAGCCCATCGCAGTTGTGCATCCGGACATGCGCCCAAATCTCCGCTTCAGCGATCTTCCTCACCCAGCTCTCACTTCGCTTCTACGACTCCTTTATCGTTTCTACGACCATCGCACCTGCACAAAACCAGCCACAGGTGCGATCACACCAGATCCTGCCACCTGCAGCCTTAGCCAAAATTGTTCCAAACAATCCGAACCTCGTCTGAAACTTCGAGCCACTTGGGACCCCGTCCGAATATAACAACTAGTCCAATAACATAACGAGAACCTCCTCGAGGCCTCAAATCACGCATAACAACATCGAGATGATGAATCACACCTCAAATCAAAATTAATGAACTTTGAACTTTAAACTTCCAAATCTCACACCGAAACATATCAAATCAACTCGGAATGAACTCTAATTTTGCACACAAGTCCCAAATGACATAACGAAGCTCTTTCAAATTGCCAGAATCCCAATCCGAACCCGATATCATCACAGTCAACTCCCGGTCAAACTTATGAACTTTCCAAACCTTTAAATTTCCAACTTTCGGCAATTAGTGCCGGAACCTTCTAGAGATGTCCAAATACGAACTCGGGCATACGGCCGAGTCCAAAATCACCATCCGGACCTAACGAAATCATCAAAACTTCAATCCAAAGTCAAAAACTAAAAATTCAAACTCAGTCAACTCTTCCAACTTTAAGGATTGAATCATGAAATTCATTCCTCCAAATCAATTCCGAATAACCTGAAAAAAAACCCGACAATTCACACAAGTGATATACATCATAGGATGCTACTTAAGACTTCAAATAGCTGAACGGAATGCAAAGTCAAAATAACCGGTCGGGTCGTTACACCTTGGAAGTTGTTTCTTTGCCCTTTGAAAATTGTTCACATATTTCACTTCCTCCTCTTGTTCATTATAAGAATCATCTTGCTCAAAACCACCATCATCTTGCACATAGTTCTCCTCTCCAATTTGCACTTGTGGGCCCTTGGTCCTCTTCCTGTTCACCAACACATTAACTTGCTTAGGAGCTTGCACTTGATTTAGTTGGGCCTTCGCTAGTTGAGTCATGGTGGTGGTCAATTCGGCAATGTCTTGCCCATGATCTTGCAATTCTTTGGGAAGGTGGATCATATTCGGGTCACCTTGTTAACATTGGCCTATGATTTCCAAGCCGACGATGTTTTCACCATATCATCCAATATTTCACACGCCTCCGCATAAGACGTAGTCATAAAGTTCCCACCGGCTAGTTTACACATTGGTTGGTTTTGTTAATCCCTTACGATAAAATATTTGTTGACTCAGGTTTTTTGTCATATCATTGTTGGGACATTCCTTAACTATTGTTCTATAGCGCTCCCATATCTCGTATAGTGGTTCATTCGGTTATTGCTTGACCGCCAATATCTCACCGCGAAGTGTAGCCATGTGCCCGGGAGAGAAAAACTTAGCAATGAACTTTTCCGCTAACTTATCCCAAGTGTTAATTGAATGGTTCGACAATTGTTCCAACCAATCTAAAGCTTTCCCCCCTATAGAGAAGGGAAAAAGCCTTAGCCTCAATGCATCCTCGAAATTATTAGTTTTCTTGCTCCCCAACATGTATCAGCAAAGCCCTTCAAATGTTTATAAGAATTTTGAGTTAGAGCAATGGGTAAAGAAACCCCGTTGCTCAAGCAAAGTGAGCTTCACATTGGTGATTTGGAAGTTGCCTGTCATAGTACAAGGAGGGAATATTGCACTCGCATAACCTTCGTTGGAAAATATCTGGTGTGGAGCCACTCGTTGTGGAGGTGGAGGTGGAACGGGCATGTTGTCATGTGGTACCCGACCTCTCCGATTGGCTTGAGGCTCAAGAGGTACCTCCTCTACTTGTTCCTCCTCGCCGTCCAATTCCCCCAAAGGCAAATTTCTGAGATAATTGTTCGCCATGTTTGTAGCTAACACCATTTTAGCTCCTCGACAATGGCTCCAAAAATTGATCCACGTCCAATCTGCACTTAATAGTGAGTGAAAATAGTCGTTTGAATAATAGTACCCAACAAGAGTCGGGGTCAATTTCCATAGGGAGTTTAATGTGGGTTTTAGGGGTATACACATGATGAGAGCAAATGAAATAACTAAATTGCGCTTTCAAACAAAGGATTTTGTTTTCTACTTCTAAATTATCCCTAATAATTATAAACTAATGAGAAGAAACTAGAAAGCCTGTGGTTATTTTTGTTGTTTTTACCAAATGGTTAAAAAGCCTAGGGATGTGACCTTCACCTAGGTGTTTGCCTAATGGGTTAAGTACGTTAACACTTGTTTTGTTGATCAGGGTGTATTACAACTCTCAACTTTAAGGTACCCAGTCAATACCTCTCGATCATAGAGTGATTTTGCCCAATTTGGTTTTCTCAAGCCTAAATGACTATCAAGCTAAATAGTTCCTATGAGCTCAAGTCGGGTTTTCCCTATCTCTAGTTCAAACCCTTTGTTTAGGCTAATCAAATCCTTAATTATCCCCAAGTTCTTGTTAGCCAAGCTTTTCTAGGCTAGGTCCCTCTTTCTCAAGTAAAAACCAAGTAAAAAAGGCATGAATCAATATTTGCAACCATTAATTCCAAAACTAAAGCATAAACAAGGCTAAATAATTAACACCGAATCATAAACAAGCATTAATTAAATACCCATAAGGTTTACAACCCTAGGAAAAGTCTAGCTGCTCATAGTAGAAAATAAAGAAAACAAAGAGGAAATACTAATTAAACTAATAATGTAAGATTAAAATGATAAGCTTCGATGTTTTAATCTTAAAATGATCACAAATTTCCTAAAATAGAAAATTACATCGGCTACAATTGCTCGATCTTCAAAACCAACCTAAAAATGTGATTCCCGTCTATTTATAGTGGCCAAAAATTTGTTGACAAAAATGCCCCTCGTGAGGTTCTACGACCGCACAATTTCATGTGTGGTTCGCACATTGCTTGGTCTTGCAGGGACTTGGATTCTGCAGCCGCACAATTTTGTCTGCCGCTGCAAGTTGGCTTCTACTGCCGCACAATTCTTGGGCGCTCCGCACTTCAGGTAAGACTTCAAGTCTTGGTCATTTGCACACTCTCTGAACTTTTGAATTTTTGTCAGTGTGGACCCAGTTATGCGACCGCACAATTCATGTGTGGCTCGCACTTCTGCTTAATATCTGCTGGCTTCTTCACTAGTTCTGCAGCCGCAGAGGAAATTCTGCGGTCTGCACTTTTTTCTGCGGCCGAAGAAATACCTCTTCGGACCGCACTTTTTGTGTGCTGTGCCCCTTCTTGTCTTGTGAGTCGGAACACTCCTTTTTGAGTCGGATTTCTTCATGAGAGCCCAAATTTTCGTCAACTATGGACTGTGCAAGGCTATCAATGAACCTCTTAACCTGAGCAAGGCTAATGCATACAGTCAATACCGTCAGATTAAGAGGATTAGTGGCTTCAACTATGGACTGTGCTTTGTCATGAATCGAGAGAATGCATCAGGTGCTAGGTTCGAGGAGGTGGTTGATATTGCTAGGCGGCTAGAGTAGGTCCATAATTAGGAGCATGAGGAGAAGGAGGCCAAGAGGTCTCGTGGTTCAGGTGGTGTCAGCGGTGTTTCTTCTGGCGGTTAGTCCCATCACAGCACGGGTTATCCTTATAGGCCATCTTATATGACTCAACCGGTTCATCGCGGTGCATCAGTTAGCCATGGTTCTTACAATGTTCGTTTGGGTCAGTCATCTCTTAGTGCACTCCCAGCTCAGAGTTTATCTCGTGCTCCATCAATTCAGGGTTCATCTATGCCAGATTCTTCTAGTAGTTATTCTAGTTCTCGGGGTTCGATTTAGTCTCTACCACTATCGGGGAGTTGCTTTGAGTGCAGAGAGTTTGGACATAGGCGGAGGCAGTGTCCCCGTCATTTTGGAGGTCCAATTTAGCAGATCAGGCTGTGACCTCCACACCAGTTACTTCACCACCCGCCCAGCCAGCTCGGGATGGGGCTTAAGAAGCTAGAGGTCGCCCTGGAGGGGGAGGCCGATTAGGTGGCGGTTAGGCTCGACGTTATGCTTTCCCTGCCAGGCCAAAGACAGTTGCTTCAGATGCAATGATCACAGGTATTGTCTCAGTATGACACAGGGATGCTTCTATATTATTTGACCCTAGTTCCACTTTTTCGTATGTATCATCACATTTTGCTCGTTATTTGGATATGCCCTGTGATTCCTTAGTTTCACCTATTCATGTATCTATGCTGGTAGGCGATTCCATTGTTGTGTACCATGTGTGTTAATCGTTTGTGGTGACTATTGGGGATTGGAGACTAGAGTTGATCTCTTATTGCTAGTGTGGTTGATTTTGACATGATTCTAGGTATGGATTGGTTGTCTCCATGTCATGCTATTCTGGATTGTCACGCTAAGACTGTGATGTTAGCAATTCTGGAGTTACCTAGGATCGAGCGGAGAGCCTCTCTAGACTAAGTTCCTAGCAGGGTGATTTCATATTTGAAGGCCTAACGGATGGTTGGAAATGGGTGTTTGTCATATTTGGCTTTTGTGAGGGATGTACGTGCTAATACTCCTACTATTGATTTTGTTCCGGTAGTGCGAGAGATTGCGGATGTGTTTCTTGCAGACCTGCCGAACATGCCACCCGACAGGGATATTGATTTTGTATTGACTTGGTGCCGGGCGTTCAGCCATTTCTATTCCTACGTACCGTATGGCACCAGCAGAGTTGAAGAAATTAAAAGAGTAGCTTTTGGAGCTTCTTGATTAAGGTTTTATTAGGCCTAGTGTGTTTTCTTAGGGTGCACCGGTTCTGTTAGTAAATAAGAAAGATGGTGCTATGTGGATGTGCATTGACTATAGACAGCTGAACGAAGTTATAATTAAGAACAAGTATCCTTTGTCGCGCATTGATGACTTATTTGACCAGCTTCAGGGATTAAGAGCGTTCTCTTAAATTTATTTGAGGTTGGGTATCACTTGTTGAAGATTCGAGACTCGGATATTTTGAAAACGGCATACAAGACCTGTTATGGTCACTATGAGTTCCTTGTGATGTCTTTTGGGTTGATCAATGCCCCAGCAACATTCATGCATATGAAGAACAGTGTGTTCCAACCATATCTTGATTCATTTGTCATAGTCTTTATTAATGATATCCTAGTGTACTCACGTCGCTAGGAGGAGCATGCACAACATCAGAGGATTGTACTACAGAGGTTGAGGGAGGAGAAGCTTTATGCCAAGTTCTCCAAGTGTGAGTTTTGGCTCAGCTCGATGGCATTCTTTTGGTACGTGGTGGCCAGTGAGGGGATTAAGGTGGATCCGAAAAAGATAGAGACAGTTCAGAGTTGTCCTAGACTGTCTTCAACTACTGAGATTCAGAGTTTTCTCGGCTTGGACAGATATTATCGGCACTTCGTGGAGGGTTTCTCGTCCATTGCAGTGCCTTTGACCAGGTTGACCCAGTAGGGTGCTCCATTAAGGTGGTCGGATGAGTGTGTGGAGAGCTTTAAGAAGCTCAAGACTGCCTTGACCACAACTCTAGTTCTAGTTTTACCTTTAGCATCGGGTTCTTGTACAGTGTATTATAATGCTTCTCGAATTGGTATTAGGTGTGTCTTGATGCAGGAGGGTAGAGTGATTGCTTATGCTTCACGCTAGTTGAAGCCTCATGAGAAGAACTACCCTGTTCATGATTTGGAGTTGGCAGCCATCATTCATGCATTGATAATTTAGAGGAATTATCTTTATGGTGTGCCTTGTTAGTTATTTATAGATTTTCAGATTCTTCAGCATTTGTTCAAACAAAAGGATCTAAATTTGAGGAAGCAGAAATGGTTGGAGCTACTAAAGGACTATGAGATTAACATTTTGTCCCAGGAGGGCCAATATGATGGCCGATGCCTTGAGTAGGAAGGTGGTGAGTATGGGTAGCTTTGCATTTATTCCTGTTGGTGAGAGGTTTCTTGCATCAGATATTCAGGCCTTGGCAAATCAGTTCATGAGGTTAGATATTTCGGAGCCTAGTAAAGTTCTATCTTGTGTGGTTTCTCGGTATTCCTTATATGATCGCATCAGAGAGCGTTAGTATGACGACCCCCATTTGCTTGTCTTTAAGGACACGGTTTAGCACGGTGATGCCAAGGAGCTTTCTATTGGGGGATGATGGGGTGTTGCGCATGCAGGGTCAGATTTGTGTGCCCAATGTTGATGGGCTGCATGAGTTGATTCTTGAGAAGGCTCATAGTTCGCGATGTTCTATTCATCCAGGTGCCGCAAAGATGTTCCAAGACTTGAGGAAGCACTATTGAGTAGGATGAAGAGAGACATAGTGGAATCTGTAGCTCGGTGCTTGAATTGTCAATAGGTGAAGTATGAGAATCAGAGGCCGGGAGGTTTACTTCATAGGCTTGAGATTCCCCAGCAAAAACGGGAGCGTATCACCATGGACTTCGTAGTTGGGCTCCCACGGACTTTGAAGAAGTTTGATGCTATTTGGGAGATTGTGGACTGGTTTACTAAGTCCGCATATTTCGTTCCAGTTGGGACTACCTATTCTCCAAGGCGATTGGCTGAGATCTATAATTCACGAGATTGTTTTCCTTCACGGTGTGCTGATGTCCATCATTTTAGATCGGGGCACGCAGTTCACATCACCATCTTGGAGAGAAGCGCAGGTAGAGTTAGGCACACGGGTACAACATTCCACCCTCAGACGGATGGACAGTCTGAGCGCAGCATTCAGATATTGAGGGATATGCTATGCTCTTGTGTCACTGATTTTGGGGGTTCTTGAGATCAGTTTCTGCCACTTGCCGAGTTTGCTTACAACAATAGCTACCAATCGAGTATTTAGATGGCTCCGTATAAGGCCTTGTATGGGAGGCAGTGTCGGTCTCTGGTTGGTTGGTTTGAGCTGGGTAAGGCTAGGATATTGTGTACTTACTTGGTTCAGGACTCTTTGGAAAAGGTTAAGTTGATCCAGGATCGGCTTCGCACAGCACAGTCTAGACGGAAAGGTTACGCTTATCGGAAGGTTCATGATGTTGCCTACATGATGTGGGAGAAGGTATTGCTAAGGGTTTCGCCCATGAAGGGTGTTATGAGATTCGGAAAGAAGGGAAAGTTGGGCCCTCGGTACATTGGCCCTTTAGAGGTGCTGGAGAGGACTGGAGATGTGGCTTACAAGCTTGCATTGCCGCCTAGTTTATTGAGTATTCATCTTATGTTTCATATTTCCATGCTCCGGAAGTATTTTGGTGATCCATCTCATGTTTTAGACTTCAGCATGGTTCAGTTAGTGGGGATTTGACTTATGATGTGGAGCCGGTGGCCTTTTTGGATCGGCAGGTTTGGAAGTTGAGGTCAAAGAATATAGCTTAAGTGAAGGTGTAGTGGAGAGGGCAGCCAGTCGAGGATGCTACTTCGGAGGCCGAGTGGGAGATTCGGAGCAAATATCCACGCCTATTTTAGACCCCAGGTATGATTTTAGACCTCTTCAAGGACGAACATTTCTTTAAGAGTGGGAGAGCGCAACAACCCGGCCAGTCGTTTTGTGTATTATAGTCTCGTTCCTCCATTTATTGCTTATTGTATTCTCACTTGTTGTTATGTGACTTACCGGGGTGGTCAATTTAATTCCAGGGACGTTCTGGAATGAGTTGGGACCTTTAGTCACAAGGTTTGAACTTAAGTTGAAAGAGCTGACCGGATGTTGACTTATGTGTAAATGACCCCAGAACGGATTTTTGATGGTTCTGATAGCTCCGTAAGGTGATTTTGGACTTAAGAGTATGTCTGGATGTTGATTAGGAGGTCCGTCGATGATTTTGCTTTAATTGGCAAAAGTTGGAAAAGTTGAAGTTCCGAGAGTGGAGAGCTTTGATCGAGAGTTGACTTTGTGGTTACCGGGCTCGGATATTTGGTCTAGAAGTTAGAATAGGTCCGTTATATCATTTATGACTTGCGTGCACAATTTGAAGTCAATTGGAGTTAGTTTGGTATATTTCAGCATTTGTTTTAGAAGCTAGAAGTTCATAAGTTCATTAGGCTTGAATCAATGTGCGATTCATGGTTTTATTGTTGTTTGATGTGATTTGAGACTTCGAGTGAGTCCATATGATGTTTTAGGACTTGTTGGTATGTTCGGTTGAGGGCCCGGGGGGCCTCGGGTGGGTTTCAGATGGTTAATAGATTGAAATTGGACTTAGAGGAGTTGTTGAGTTGCTGCTGGTCTAGTGTGATCGCACCTGCGGAGGATTGGTCACATGTGCCGAACCACAGAGGTGGGCCTAGGGTTGCAGGAGCGGTCTTATGGGAGTTTGGCAGTGGTCGTAGGTGCGAGGAAGTTTTCCGCATCTGCGAGCCCGCAGATGCGATGAGTCTCCATAGATGCGGAATTTGGTAGACGTGGCTGGCGATCGCAAAAGCGGAGAGGAATGCGCAGGAGCGGATATGCAAAAGCAAAGGATGAACCGCAGAAGTGGTCTTGCAGGCTTGAGGGTTGGGCTATAGGTGTGTTTGGTCGGGTCCTTAAGTGAATTCCGCAGAAGTGGACCTTTTTCCGCAGAAGGGGAGTCCGCAAGTGCGAAAATGCCTGGGCAGAATATAAAATCGAAGGTTTTGAGGTTCTTCTCATTTTTTAGACTTTGCAAGCTCGGTTGGAGGCGATTTTTGAAAGGGGTTTCAGTTGATTTTAAGAGGTATGCAACTTTTGGTCGATTTATTCATTAATACTAAATACCCATTGAATTCCCCACCTAGATTATGTGTTTTTAAGGTATAATTTGAATCTATCCAAAATTAAAACTAATATGTCACAATATGCAGGGGTAACAAAGCCCACGTGAAAATAATCAATAAATACTAAGAAATTCCGAAATTAGCAAAACCCGAGCCCCGGGCCCACTTGTAAAAGCTTAGTAATTTTCACATCAACGGGTTCCTTATCTCCCCACGAGTTCAACCATACAAAATTTGTCAAATTCCTACATCGGTTCGACCTCCAAGTCTTAAAATCTAAGCTTAGGGCTTTTTTTTTCCTTCAATTTTCCCAGCTTAAATCACCAATTACATACTAGAATAACAATAGGTTTAGGTAATTTGACCAAGATTGAGATACGAACACTTACCCCGATGTTTCCCTTGGGAATCTTCCAAGAGTCGCCTCAAAACTCGATTCAACCCAAGCTCTATAGCTCCAACTATGTTCAAGATGGCCAAAACTCCTTCTTTTGAGAATTTGTCCAAGAAAATGTCCTTTGGGTATAGTTTTAAGGTTGATTTGCTGTGATTTTATGGTGTTTGGAGGTGTTTCTCTTCGTGGGTAACTAAAATGGGTTTTGCATGGCAAATGGGCACTGATTTCTATTTATAAAGGGGTCAAAAAATCGAGACAAAACGCCCCTGTCCGGCCCAAAATGCGATCGCCTATCTGTCGCATAACAGATATGCGGTCCGCATATTTGACGCAACCATTGCAGATTGAACCCTAGCCTTCGTCGCAAATTCAGTATAAGGCATGGTTTGCGGTCCGCATTTCAAGAATGCGACCGCATTCTTGACTGCATTTTCGACATTTATTTTTGTCCAGAAACCTGTCTCGGTCTGCGGTCTCTATGTGGTGAAATGCGGTCCGCATTTCTTACCGCATTCTTGACACGAATCTTTCCCAAAATCTGTTTGAGTTTGCTATCTCATTGCGAGATATGCGGCCCGCATTTGAGAAATGCGACCGCATTTTGACTCTGGTTTTTCTGCATATTCAATAAAAACTATCAACTAGCAAGAATGAGGTTGAATCAAGGATAAAAAGGTCTAGGGTTTATGATTTCCCTGATTGTCGGATTCATTCCTAACATGTTAGCAATAATCTCGCTGCACCACTCTCTAAAGACGATGAGTTCTTGTTTATCGCAATTATCTCTCGATCAATTACGATAATTTACTAGAGTATTCTCTCGAATCACTCTAGCTAACCATTCGTACAATTCATAAAGATCACGCCAAAGCTTTGTTATCTCTAATCCTGTTTTTAAATCCAAGTAATTAATCTCTTATCTTACTCAGAAGTGACGTTGTCCAACAATAATCTAATCAAGTGTTCTTTTTCGAGCAATGTATGATAACTAGACACGATTAGTCAAGGGCCCGTCAATTAACAAAAAGAAGCACATAGTTGAACAATTAGAGAGTAAAAACGGCTCAATTATATCAATACGCAATCAAAAATTCATCCAAAATTTGGTTCCATCAACCCTAGATGACGCATTAAACTACTCATAATACTACTCAAAAAAATACATAAACCATTGTCAAACCAATATTCATAGAAATAAAGAAAGAAAAGTAGAGAGAAACTCTTCGATTCATCTTCTTGAATAAACTTGAGGATCTTTCGGGCTCAACTTTGCTTCAACAATGGTATTCCTTGCCTTCTCATGTCAAGCGAGTGGATGAAATAAGGGTTAGAATCTTTTATATTACGTCCCAGAGCTAATTGACTAAGTTGCCCCTCAAGACAAAACGTAGGCACATTTGCCCTTGTGCTATAGCTGTGCTTCGCTCAGTGCCTAGTTGAGTTCTCCAGATTATCCTGTGCTTTTCGAAGTTACTTCACTGTCTAGTCCGATTTTTTTTCCTTCAAAAATTTGCCTTTTAACTTTATTATTGCTCAAATCACCTCTATTCTTCACTCTTGGCTTCCTACATAACAAACTTCAACAATTAAGCTGAATTGGTCATCTTTCAACATTCAAAACACCAAAAAGCACACCAACGTAAGGGTAAAGCGTATCCAATGACATGTAATTCTAGAATATTATCACCACCCCACACTTAAACTTTTGCTTGTCCTTGAGCAAACACACGACATCATAGACAAATCACAAAGAAGCAGCCAAGCTCATTCAAACTCCCTGTCAAACATTATTCAGAGACATCAACCACAAGGGTGAAAAATCAGATTCAAATTCTGAAACTCGAAAATTTGCTCCTCACAAATCCCATTGTACCTCAAAAATAAAGAAATACCCCCAAAATACACATCTATTATAACAAATCACAAGTACTAGGGCATATAAAATAAAACACTCACACTCATCAAGGAATTTCACATACAACACGTAAAGTAGAGGTAGTTGTTGGCGTCCGCAGCCCCGTATCTCTTTTATCTTGTTGTTTTCCACTTTCTTCAAATAATTGTGCCAGAGATATTGTAATAGTAATTTTATTATTAGGATTTCATTAGTTGCTCATGACATTGTGACACCCCGGTTTGGGCTGTTGTCGGGATGGTTAGCTATGTTTCCGCAAATTGCTATTATTAAAATACGTGAGTACTGTATTAACTGCTTAAATCAAGTGGTAGTTCGAATTGGCTGACCTTGTCTTCACGAGAGGCGCCATCACGATCGGGTTTGGGATTCGGGTCGTGACAAGTTGGTATCAGAGCCAAGGTTACATAGGTCTCACGAGTCATGAGCGGGTTTAGTAGAGTCTCGCGGATCGGTACGGAGAGGTCTGTACTTATCTTCGAGAGGCTGCAGAACCTTTTAGGAAAACTCCATATTCTTGAAATTCTTGTCGTTCGAACTTGTTAATCCGAGCACTAAACTTCTGCTATCCTGTTCTCTCACAGATGGTGAGGCCGCGAACTACCGGACGAGGTGGACGACCACCAGTACCACCTACTGAGACCACCAGAGGCCGAGGACAAGGTCGTGGTCGTGGTAGAGGCAGAGCAGCGAGGGCAGCATCTGTTGATCCACCAGCTGCCCCAGCTCAGGAACAGGCTCCAGCAGCACCAGTTCAGGCACCGGCTGTGCCTATCGCTATTCCAGGTCTTCAGGAGACCTTGGCTCAGATATTATCTGTTTGCACTGGCCTGGCTCAGGCGTTTCAGCCACCACAGTCGCAACTACTTCACAGGCCGGGGGAGGCAATCAGACCCCTGTTGCCCGTACACCTGAGCAGGTAGTGCAGGGACTTCAGATGCCGGGGGCACCTCCAGCCCAGCTGGTTGCACCAACCTAGGAATTCATAGTACCAGTTATGCCAGATGATTAGCAGCGTCGTCTTGACAGGTTTGGCAGACACCATCCTCCGTCATTCAGTGGTTCCGAGGGCGAGGATGCCCAGGGTTTTCTTGACAAGTGTTAGCGAATGCTTCGAATAGCCGGGATTCTTGAGTCCTTTTCTTTGGCAACCCATATAACAAGCCATGTCCATTTTGCATTAATCTCTCTTGTTGACCCATCATCCCCTTAACTACTTTAGGTTGTGTGATTGTACAGAAGTTGTGGTTATGACAAAATATTATATATTTGGAAATTCAAGTTGCACCAAAGAACGAAGTGATGAAAGTTAAGTCCCTTTGATACTCCCTTTTTGAAGCTCCATTATCCCAAAAAAAAAGAAGAATAGATGTAGTTGGGGAAAAATAAGATGGACAGAAAAGAAAATAATAAGTTGGGGACTTCGTGCTTGAGCTGTGAAAAAAGAAAAGTGAAAAGTGTTTACAAAGAAAAGAGTGTGAAATGTAGAAGTTAGTGATGCTTAAAATGTTTAGGGGAAGATTTAATCACTATATAACCAAAAATGCCCATACCTTACCCCAAGCCAGCATTATAAGCTTTGAAAAGTCCTACTTGACTGTGGATTGGGACTCCTACATTAGTTGATAGTAACAGAATGGGCAAGCTTATGGGTTCCTAATGATGTCATTTGGGTTGATAAATACCCCAGCAACATTTATGAATTTAATGAACCCGGTATTTAAGTCCTATATGTATTCTGTAGTCGAAAGGAGCATGAGCAGCATCTTCAGATTGTACTTCAGACTCTGAGAGATAGTCAGTTATATGCCAAGTTTTCAAAGTGTGAGTTTTGGTTGGACTCGATTGCCTTTTTAGGGCATGTTGTATCGGCCGAGGGCATTAAAGTGGATCATGAGAAGATTGAGGCGGTTTAGAACTAGCTTAGACCTACTTCAGCTATAGAGATTCGAAGATTCCTAAGTTTAGCGGGTTATTATCACCGGTTCGTGGAGCGGTTTTCATCCATATCAGCCCCATTGACTAGACTGACCAAGAAGGGTGCTCCTTTCAGGCGGTCCGATGAGTGTAAGTTAATCTTTCAAAAGCTCAAGATTGCTTTGACTATGGCGCCAGTGATGGTGTTTCCCATAGGTTCAAGATCATATATGGTGTATTCTAATGCAACGCGTATTAGGCTCGGTGCGGTATTGATGAAGGATGGCAGGGTGATGGCATACGCGTAGCGGCAGTTGAAGGTTCTTGAGAAAAATTACCATGTTCATGACCTAGAGTTGGTAGCCATTGTTCGTGTACTGAGATTTGGAGGCATTACCTCTATGGCGTGTCGTGTTAGGTGCTCACAGATCATTTGAGTCTACAGTATTTGTTCAAGTAAAAGGATCTCAACTTGAGCCAGAGGAGGTGGTTGGAGCTATTGAAAGACTATGATATCACCATTTTATATCATCCCGGGAAGGCCAATGTGGTAGTCGATGCCTTGAGTAGGAAGGCTGTGAGTATTGGTAGCCTTGCGTATATTCCGGTTGGTAAGAGACCGCTAGTATTAGATTTTCACGCCTTGACCAATCAATTCGTGAGGTTAGATGTTTCGGAGCCCACTCGTGTTCTAGCTTATACGGTCTTTCGATCTTCTTTTATGAGCTCATCAGAGAGCGTCAATATGACGACCCCTACTTGCTTGTCCTTATGGACACGGTGCGACACGGTGGTGCCAAGTAGGTGACTATCAGAGATGATGGGGTGTTGCGGATTCAGAGTCGGATTTGTATGTTCAATGTGGATAGGCTTCATGAGTTGATTCTTGAGGAGGCTAGAGTTTGCGGTATTCCATTCATCCGGGTGCCGCCAAGATGTATTGGGATTTATGACAACATTATTTGTGGAGAAGAATAAAGAAGGATATAGTTGCATATGTGGCTCGGTGTTTGAATTGTCAGCAAGTAAAGTACGAGCATCAGAGGCCTGGCGGTTTGCTTCAGAAGCTTGAGATTCTCGAGTGGAAGTAGGAGCAGACTACATGGATTTTGTTATTGGGCTCCCATGGACTTCGAAGAAATTCGACGCTGTATAGGTCATCGTGGACAGGTTGACCAAGTCAGCACTTCTCATTCCTGTAGCAATTCTTCATCAAAGCGCGGTTGGCTGAGATCTATATCCGCGAGATCGTTCCTCTTCACATTGTGTCGGTATCCATCATTTCTGATCGGGGTACGCAATTCACATTGCACTTCTGGAGTGCTGTACAACGTGACTTAAATACACGGGTTGAGTTGAGTACAGTATTCCACGCCCAGATAGACGGTCAGTCCGACCGCACCATACAAATATTGGAGGATATGCTTCGCGCCTCCGTTATGGATTTCATGGGTTTTTGGGATCAGTTTTTGCCGCTTGCGAAGTTTTCCTACAACAACAGCTACCAATCGAGTACTCAGATGGCTCCCTATGAGGCATTACATAAGAGGCGGTGTCGTTTGCCAATTGTTTGGTTTCAGTCGGGGAGGCTTGGTTGTTGGGTACCGATTTCGGTCAAGATGCCTTGGAAAAGGTCAAGATGATTCAAGATCGACTTCGCACAACTCAGTCTAGGTAGAAGAGTTATGCCAATCGTAGAGTTCGTGATGTTGCATTCATGGTTGGAGAGAGGGTTTTGCTTCGGGTTTCACGCATTAAGGGTGTTATGAGGTTCGGAAACAAAGGCAAGTTGAGCCCTAGGTATATCGGACCCTTTGAGATTCTTGAGAGAGTTGGTGAGGTGGCCTACAAACTTGCACTGCCACCTAGCTTATTAGTAGTTCACCTGTGTTCCATGTCTCCATGCTCCGAAAGTATCACGGTGATCCTTCCCATGAGTTACATTTCAGCTCCGTCCAATTTGATAAGGATTTGAATTATGAGGAGGAGTCGGTGGCGATTCTAGCCTGGAAGGTTCGGAAATTAAGGTCTAAGAGTTATCCTTCAGGTGGGGTACAGTTGAGAGGTCAGTCGAGTGAGGCAGCCACGTGAGAGTCCGAGTCCGACATGCGGAGTAGATACCCATACCTTTTCACCAGTCCATGTACATTTTTATGTTTGTTCGACGATGAAAGTTTGTTTTGGAGGTAGAGTACGTGATGACCCGGTATGTCATTTTTAGTTTTAGCCTTTATTTTTGTGTTCCGAGACATCGAATAGCTCCGTTTAGCATTTCTTGATTTGCGTGCACAGCTCGTGTCATTTTAGAAAAAAATTTTATGTGAAAAATTGAAGAAAATGTGAATTTTAGCCTTGAAAATGATTTGATTTGACTACGGTCAACATTTTGTGTAAACGGATCGGGATTAGTATTTTGATGGTCCCGTGGGTCCGTATCGTGATTTGGGACATGGGCGTATGCCCGGAATTGAATTAAAAAGTCCCTAATTTGATTTAACATGATTTGTTGAAAACTAGTAATTTTAAGGTTTAAAGAATTCCTAAGTTTGACCGTAGGATGACTTTCTTGCTATCGGGTTCGGGTTTGGGTTCCCGAATATGGTATAGCTTTATTTCACAATTTATGACTTGTCTGCAAAATTTGGTGCAAAACGGAGTTGACTTGACGTGATTCGAACGTCCGATTGTAAATTTGGTTAGGAGCCCGAGGGGCTCGAGTGAGTTTCGGACGTGTTTCAGATGAATTCTGTTAAGAATGGAATAGCTGGTGCACTTCTGGTGTTAGTGCTCTACTGCCGATCTCACATTTGCAAAGTCTGGCTCGCAATGACGAGCCTCGCTTTTGCAAACAAGTGTTCTCATTTGCGAGCATGGGCTGGATTGGGTAGTTTATGTTTGCATTTAGAACTGTCAGCGAATGCAATTGCGATCTTAGAGTCGTATTTGCGACTCAATAGTCCTTGAGCTGTCTTCGAATTTGCGAAGAAATGGTACACATTTGTGAATGTTGGGAGTTTGCATTTGCGAACCAAATGTCGCACTTGCAAATTCTGTGGCCCTGGGATAGGTTTCACATTTGTGACCCTTGTCTCACATATGCGATATTCGTAATTGCGAACTAGACATCGTAATTGTGACATCCGAAGCTGGGTAAAAGAGGGGAAAAATGAGACTTAGATCATTTCTCACAATTTCTCAACCCTAACCACCCTAGAGGTGATTTTTCAAGAGACTTTTCTTCCAAAATTCATTGGTAAGTGACTTTAATCCATTTCCTTTCATTTACCTGTTACTTTTTATGAGATTTTAACATCTAATCTAGGATTTCCATGGTAGAAATTAGAGATTTGGGTAGAATTGGGGATTTTTATAAAATTGAGATTTAGAGCTTGAATTGGGGTTGGATTTCAAAATAAATCACAAAACCGAGATGGGGGGAGGGGGGGGGGGCTGGGGTTGAATCGTTAATTGGGTCTTGGTCTGAATCTCGAGTTTTGACCAAGCAAGCTCCGGGTAGACTTTTGTTGACTTTTTCAAACACATTAAAGATTGAATCTTTTTTCACTCATGGGTAGTTTCTAAAGCTTATTTTGAATCATTCGAAATATATTTGGTTAGATTCGATTATTTTGGAGTTTAATTTTAGAGGCAAAGCCCCAGTTTAGCTTTGATTTGATTGCGGAGCGAGGTAAGTATCATGCTTTGATTTGATTGAAGTCCCCTTCTCTTCCGCACTTTACTGTTCATTTCTTTCGAACCAGTTGTATTTCTTTCCGAATTTGCTTGTAGACTTCTAGTTACTCGTGTACTCGTGATTCTGGATTTCTAGAGTAGATATTATCATGTGATTTATATCAGTATCTTGTTAGACTAGGTTTCTATTTCTCTTTGTGTATCACCATTGTGTTTTTAAATATCACATTTGCGACTTTTGTGGCCTTGAGATAGTTTCGCATTTGTGATGTTTGCAATTGCGAACAAGACATCACAATTGCAACATCCGCATCTGGGTAAAAGAGGGGAAAATGAGACTTAACTCATTTCTCACAATTTCTCAACCCTAAACACCATAGAAGCGATTTTCCAAGAGACTTTTCTTCCAAAATTCATTGGTAAGTGACATTAATCCATTTCCTTTCAATTACCTATTACATTTCATGAGATTTCAACATCAAATCTAGGATTGCCATGGTAGAAATTATGGATTTGGGTAGAATTGGGATTTTTTGTCCAATTGAGATTTAGACCTCGAATTGGGGTAAACTTTCGAAACAAATCACATAACTGGGTTCGGGGGTGAATGTATAATTGGGTTTTCTAATGCTTTCTAAAGCTTATTCTGAATTGTTTGAACTATATTTGGTTAGATTCGATTGGTTTGGAGGCTAATTCGAGAGGCAAATCCCCGGTTGAGCTTTGATTTTATTATAGAGCAAGGTAAGTGTCGTGGTTAGCCTTTACTTGAGAGATTATGACTTGTTAGTCTATTTGCTACATTTTCTATTTGTGGGAACAATGTATATATGATGGCATGAGTACATATACATTGTTATTGGGTTAAAGAATGCATGTCAAACTTGTTTCTTTGTTTTTTATTGCTTTGCTAACTCTGATATCCATGCTTAGGTTAGGTTATTACTTCTTTGATTATTCGTTTCGTAATTATTTCTTATTTCATAGTTGTTGAATATTTTTGGAAGTTGAAGCAGGGTATCATGGAACCATATATGACGTTAAATTTATTCCCAACATTATTTATTTCTTGAATTCATATTATCACTATTGCATGGTAAGGAAGAGAGTAAAATCTTGAAAGGTGATGCCGTGTCATTTTAATTTACATTATCATGATTACATGGTGAGAAAGAGAGTAAAAGCACGAAGGGTGGTGCCCTGCCATTTCAATCATATTAATACTACGTGGTGAGGATGAGAGTAAAAGCACGAACGGTGATGCCGTTCCATTATATTCATATTACTGCATGGTGAGGACGAGAGTAAAAGCACGAAGGGTGATGTCGTGCCATTTTCATATTATTGGGTTATCTGATTTCATAGGTTGATGATTTACTTGGCTATTTAGTGATTTCATACCTGTCGCAGCTGTTATATTTGCTTCATTTTTAGATGTCCCCTCCCAGTTTGTACATTATTATTCTTTGTTATTGTAGCTGCTTTATATACACTTGTACAGGTTTATCTACGTAGGTGTCTTGTCATAGCCTCTTCACTACCTCGTCGAGGTTAGGCTCCATACTTACAGAATACATTGGGTCGGTTGTACTTATACTACACTTCTGCACTTCCTGTTTAGATACTGGTATTGGCCCCACCAGTGCGTGAGGTGCGTCAGCTCGAATCGTGGCATATGAAGACTCGAGGTAGATATGCTGGCATCCGCAGGCCTTGAAGTCCCTTTCTTTTCCCTAGTTTACTGTTCATTTCTTTCAAACCAGTTGTATTTATTTCAGACTTGGGTGTAGACTTCTAGTTTCTCGTGTACTCCTGACTTCGGATTTCTGGGAGTAGATATTATCATGTGATTTATATCAGTACTGTGTTAGAGTAGGTTTCTATTTTTGTTGTGTATCCACATGGTGTGTTTAACTGTTAAAATTTGGTTATTTAATTCTCTCACATCGGCTTTCCTAGAAAGTGGATGTTGGGCGCCATTACAACTCCGAGGTTGGGATTCCGAGTCGTGACAAGTTGGTATCCGAGCACTAGGTTGCCTAGGTCTCACGAATCATGAGCAAGCTTATTAGAGTCTGGAGGATCGGTACGGAGACATCTGTACTTATCCTCCAGAGGCTATGGAGTTTTAGGAAAAATTTCACTTCTTTCTTTCTCTGTCGTGCTATTTTATTCTATCATTGAGGATTGAACCATTCCATTATTGGTCTCTCGCAAATGGCAAGAACACGCATAGTATCTTTAGCCGGACAGGAGCCGGATCCCCCTGTGGCAGCTACTACCAAGGGCACAGGCCGAGGCCGAGGCCGAGGCAGAGGCTGAGGCTGAGGCTGAGGCTGAGCTCAGCCTAGAGCTAGAGCAACAACACCCGCAGTGGAGCCTCTAGTTGATCATGAGGAGGAGGTCCTGGCTCAGACCGCACCCGTCGGACCAGGTCAATTCCCGAGGGATTCATAGCCACTCCAGTACTTCAGGATGCTATAGTCTGCTTGGTGGGCCTTATGTGGAGTGTTGCCCAGACTGGTGCACTTTCGATGGAACCATCCATCTCTCAGGTTGGGGGAGAAGGACAGACTCCCGCTACTCACACCCCGAAGCAGGTGCCTCCCCTATATCAGACTCTAGCAGCCCAACTAGTTGGGGTAGTTTAGCCGGTTGTTGCGGCACAGGCCTGTGATAGGCCCGTTATATCTTCTAAGGCTTTGTTGAGGCTGGATAAGTTTACCAATCTCTTTCCTGTTCATTTCAGCGGTGCATCTTCTAAGGACCCACAAGATTACTTGAAGCGTTGTTCACAACACAGGCATTGTTGAGACCAATAGGGTCGACTATGCAGTGTTCCAGATGACCGGATCTGCCAAGAGATGGTGGAAAGACGATGTGTTGACTAGACCAACTGGTTTACCTTCACTTACTTGGGATCAGTTTGCACAACTATTTCTAGAGAAATTCATTCCTTTCACTTACTTGGGCAGTTTGAGCGCCTTCAACATGGTAGCATGGCTGTCACCCAGTATGAGACTCAATTTGTGGACCTAGCTCGCCATGCGATTATTTTACTTCCTACTGAGAGGGAGAGAGTGAGGAGATTCATGAGTAGACTCACTTCAGTATCAGGATGCAGATGGCCAAGGAGACCGGAGATGATATTTCTTTGCAGAGGTCGTAGAAATTGCGGGCCAGATCGAGATGGTTCCTGGACAGGAGAGGGGGCCGGTATGTAATAATAAGCCTCGCTATTTCAGTGGCTTCAGTGGTGCCTCATGTGGAGGCAAGGGTAATTTTGGTAGAGGCCATCCTCCCAGGCCGTTTCAGTCAGTGCTCCAGGCATCCCGCAGTGCATCTGGTAGTCGTGGTCCTTATGTATCTCATTCTGAGCAGCGAGCCTATAGTGCACCATCAGCTCCTATTCGTGCACCTCCGATCCAGAGTTATCCACGCCCATAAGAGATTCTATTATTGTGGATCATGTCTACCGCTCGTGTGTGATTACTACTGGGAGGAATGAGAGTAGTGTAAATCTCTTACTTCTTGATATGGTGGACTTTGATGTTATTTTGGGCATGGATTGACTGTCACCGTATCATGCTATATTGGACTGTCATGCCAAGATGGTGACCTTCGCCACGACGGGGTTGCCTCGATTAGAGTGAACAAGGACTCCTAGTAATTCTACCAGGAGGGTTATTTCTTATATGAAAGCTCGGCGTATGGTTGAGAAAGGATGTTTAGCTTATTTGGCCTATATTCACGATTCTAGTGCGGAGGTTCCTTCCATGGATTTGGTACCGGCTGTGCGTGGGTTTATAGAGGTGTTTCCTGTAGATTTGCCGGGGATACCACCTGACAGAGATATCAACTGTTGTATTGACTTGGCTCCGCGCACTCAGCCTATTTCTATTCCACTGTACCGTATAGCCCCGCCTAAGTTGAAGGAACTGAAGGAGCAGTTGAAAGATTTGCATGATAAGGGATTTATTACAACTAGTGTCTTGCCTTGGGGTGCGTTCGTGTTGTTCGTGAAGAAGAAGGATACTTCGATGAGGATGTATATAGACTATCGGCAGTTGAACAAAGTCACTATCAAGAACAAGTACTCGTTGCCGAGGATTGATAACTTATTTGATCAGCTTCAAGGTGCCAAAGTATTTTTGAAGATTGATTTGAGGTCTGGCAACCATAAGTTATTGATTAGGGTATCGGATGTCCCTAAAACAGCTTTTCGGACTCGGTGTGGGCATTATGAGTTCCTAATGATGTCATTTGGGTTGACAAATGGCCCAGCAACATTTACGAATTTGATGAATCGGGTATTTAAGCCCCATATGTATTCTTTTGTGATCATATTCATTAATGATATCTCGATTTACTCCCGTAGTCGAGAGGAGCATGAGCAGCATCGTCAGATTGTACTTCAGACTCTGAGAGATAGTCAGTTATATGCCAAGTTTTCAAAGTGTGAGTTTTGGTTGGACTCGGTTGCCTTTTTAGGGCATGTTGTATCGGCCGAGGGCATTAAAGTGGATCATGAGAAGATTGAGGCGGTTTAGAACTAGCTTAGACCTACTTCAGCTATAGAGATTCAAAGATTCCTAAGTTTAGCGGGTTATTATCGCCGGTTCGTGGAGCGGTTTTCATCCATAGCAGCCCCATTGACTAGACTGACCAAGAAGGGTGCTCCTTTCAGGCAGTCCGATGAGTGTGAGTTGATCTTTCAAAAGCTCAAGACTGCTTTGACTACGGCGGCGGTGTTGGTATTGACCATAGGTTCAGGATCCTACATGATATATTGTGATGCATCGCGTATTAGGCTCGATGTAGTATTGATGCAGGATGGCAGGGTGATCGCTTACGCGTCGTGGCAGTTGAAGGTTTATGAGAAGAATTACCATGTTCATGACCTAGAGTTGGTAGCCATTGTTCGTGTACTGAGATTTGGAGGCATTACCTCTATGGCGTGTCGTGTGAGGTGCTCACAGATCATTTGAGTCTACAGTATTTGTTCAAGTAAAAGGATCTCAACTTGAGCCAGAGGAGGTGGTTGGAGCTATTGAAAGACTATGATATCACCATTTTATATCATCCTGGGAAGGCCAATGTGGTAGTCGATGCCTTGAGTAGGAAGGCTGTGAGTATTGGTAGCCTTGCGTATATTTCGGTTGGTAAGAGACCGCTAGTATTAGATTTTCACGCCTTGACCAATCAATTCGTGAGGTTAGATGTTTCGGAGCCCACTCGTGTTCTAGCTTGCACGGTCTTTTGATCTTCTTTTATGAGCGCATCAGAGAGCGTCAATATGACGACCCCTATTTGCTTGTCCTTAAGGACACGGTGTGACACGGTGGTGCCAAGTAGGTGACTATCAGAGATGATGGGGTGTTGCAGATTCAGGGTCGGATTTGTGTGTTCAATGTGGATAGGCTTCATGAGTTGATTCTTGAGGAGGCCAGAGTTTGCTGTATTCCATTCATCCGGGTGCCGCCAAGATGGATCGGGATTTGCGACAACATTATTGGTGGAGAAGAATAAAGAAGGATATAGTTGCATATGTGGCTCGGTGTTTGAATTGTCAGCAAGTAAAGTACGAGCATTAGAGGCCTAGCGGTTTGCTTCAGAAGCTTGAGATTCTCGAGTGGAAGGGGGAGCATATTACTATGGATTTTGTTATTGGGCTCCCATGGACTTTGAAGAAATTCGACGCTGTATAGGTCATTGTGGACAGGTTGACCAAGTCAGCACATTTCATTCCAATATCAATTCTTCTTCAGAGTGGTTGGCTGAGATCTTTATGCGCGATATCATTCCTCTTCACGCTGTGTTGGTATCCATCATTACTGATCAGGGTACGCAGTTCACATCGCACATATGGAGGGCCATACAGTGTGAGTTAAACACTGGGTTGAGTTGAGTACAGTATTCCACGCCCAGACGGACGGTCCCTCTGAGCGCACCATACAAATATTGGAGTATATGCTTCACGCCTCCGTTATGGATTTCAGGGGTTTTTGGGGTCAATATTTGCCGCTTGCGGAGTTTTCCTACAACAACAACTACCAATAGAGTATTCAGATGGCTTCCAATGAGGCATTACACAGGAGGCGGTGTTGTTCGCAAGTTGTTTGGTTTGAGTCGGGGAGGCTTGGTTGTTGGGTACCGATTTCGTGCAGGATACCTTGGAAAAGGTCAAGATGATTCAAAATCGACTTCGCATAGCTCAGTCTAGGTTGAAGATTTATGCCGATCGTAGAGTTCGTGATGTTGCATTTATGGTTGAAGAGAGGGTTTTGCTTCGGGTTTCACCCATGAAGGGTGTTATGAGGTTCTGAAACAAAGGCAAGTTGAGCCCTAGGTATATTAGACCCTTTGAGATTCTTGAGAAGGTTGGTGAGGTGGCCTACAAACTTGCGTTACCACCTAGCTTATAAGTAGTTCACCCGGTGTTCCATGTCTTCATGCTTTAAAAGTATCACGGTGATCCGTCCCATGAGTTAGATTTCAACTCCGTCCAATTTAATTAGGATTTGAATTATGAGGAGCCGGTGGCCATTCTAGCCCGGCATGTCCGGAAGCTGAGGTCTAAGAGTTATCCTTCAGTTAGGGTACAGTGGAGAGGTCAGTCGAGTAAGACAACCACGTGGGTGTCCGAGTCCGACATGTGGAGTAGATACCCACTCCTTTTCACCAGTCCAAGTACCTTTCTATGTCCGTTCGAGGACGAACGTTTGTTTTAGAGGTAGAGTATGTGATGACCCGGTATGTCATTTTTAGTATTAGCCTTTATTTTTGTGTTCTGAGACATCGAATAGCTCCATTTAGCATTTCTTGATTTGCGTGCACAGTTCGTGTCATTTTTCAGAATATTTTTATGTGAATAATTGAAGAAAATGTGAATTTTAGCCTTGAAAATGATTTGAGTTGACTATGGTTTAATATTTTGTGTAAACGGACCCGAATCAGTGTCTTGATGTTCCCGGTGCGTTCATATCGTGATTTGGGACATGGGCGTATGCCCGGAATTGAATTCAAATGTCCCTAATTTGATTGAACGTGATTTGTTGAAAACTAGTAATTTGAAGGTTTAAAGAATTCTCAAGTTTGACCGTAGGTTGACTTTGTTGCTATAGGCTTCGGGTTTTGGTTCCCGAACAAGTTATAGCTTCATTTAACTATTTATGACTTTTCTGCAAAATTTGGTGCAAAATTGAGTTGATTTGACGTGATTCGGACGTTCGGTTGTAAATTTGGTTAGGAGCCTGTGGGGCTCGAGTGAGTTTCGGACGTGCTTCAGATGAATTGTGTTAAGATTGGAATAGCTGGTGCACTTCTGGTGCTGGTGCTCTGTTGCAGATCTCGCATTTGCATGGTCTGGCTCGCAATGACCAGGCTCGCTTTTGCGAACAAGTGTTCTCATTTGCGAGCATGGGTTGGATTGGGTAGTTTCGCATTTGCGAGGATTATGTTCGCATTTCAAACTGTCATCGAACGCAATTGCGATCTCAAAGTCGCATTTGCGACTCAGTAGTCTTCGAGCTGTCTTCGCATTTGCGAAAAAATGGTACGCATTCGTGAATGTTGGGAGTTTGCATTTGCGAACCAAATGTCACATTTGCGACTTCTATGGCCCTAAGATAGGTTTCATATTTCTGACCCTTGTCTCACATTTGCAATGTTTGTAATTGCGAACAAGACATCGTAATTGCAATATCCACAGCTGGGTAAATGAGGGGAAAAATGAGACTTCGATCATTTCTCACAATATCTCAACCCTAAACACTGTAGAGGCGATTTTCCAAGAGACTTTTATTCCAAAATTCATTGGTAGGTGACTTTAATATTTCCTTTCATTTACCTATTACCTTTCATGAGATTTTAACATCAAATCTTGGATTTCCATGGTAGAAATTAGGGATTTTGGTAAAATTGGGGATTTTTATAAAATTGAGATTTAGAACTTGAATTGGGGTTGGATTTCAAAATAAATCCCATAATCGGGATCGGGGGGTGAATCGGTAATTAGATTTTGGTTTGAATCTCGTGTTTTGACCAAGCAAGTCCCGGGTTGACTTTAGTTGAGTTTTTCAAAAACATTAAAGATTGAATATTTTTTCAGTCGTGGGTAGTTTCTAAAGCTTATTTTGAATTGTTTGAATTATATTTAGTTTGATTCGATTCTTTTGGAGGTTAATTTTAGAGGCAAAGCCCCAGTTTAGCTTTGATTTGATTGCGGAGCGATGTAAGTATCATGATTAACCTTGACTTGAGGGACTAGGACTACGCCTGTACAGTGATCGGGGCTTGGGCCAAACGGGCCAAACGGGCTTGGGCTGAGGCGGTCCCGGGCCAAACGGGCCTGGGTTGAGGCGGTCCCGGGCCAAACGGTCCCGAGCCTAACGGGCCAGCTGTATGGGACCGGCCCACTGCGATCCTAAGCCCACATGGTCCTGGGCTAAATGGGCCAGGCCCGCTAGGCTAAATGGGCCGGGCCCGCTGGCCTAAACGATTACAGACTATTTTTTTTTTATCTAGGGAAATTTCTTGTAAACTATATGTGCGTATACTAATATAGATTGCTTATATATATATATATCTATATAAATATATATATAGTATTTATTGTATATATATATTGCCTTATATAAGCCTTGTATATATTGTATTTTTTGTGTTTAAATATAATATAGTATATATATTATACATTCAATCCTTATATATAGTTTAAGACTATATTGTCACGACCCAAATTTTCCACCCCAGGGAGTCGTGATGGCGCCTACTAGTGAAAGCTAGGCAAGCCAATCAATAGGACTATTTTCTCTTTTTCTACTTACGAGTACGTTTGCAGCACAAAAATATCAACCCAAACTGGTAACATCAAAACGATATGAATTAAACTTCATACTTTACAAAACATTATCAATACCAAATCTCTTACAACTACCCAAGATCTGGCGTCACAGTTTCACAGACTGTCTAAGAGTACTACAAATAAGGTTCTGAAAGAAATAACAAAATACTGTCTCCGAACTACGTGGAAGAAACAGGTAAAGGAAATGGACAGGGGACGCCAAGATCTGCGAACGTCTGCAGTACTACCTTGGGTCGCCTGATAATCACAAAGCTGGAAGCTTTCTACTCTCCGAAGCCTGCGGCACTGGGATCTGCACAAAAGAGTGCAGAGTGTAGTATCAGCACAACCGACCCCATGTGCTGGTAAGTGCCTGGCCTAACCCCGGCGAGGTAGTGACGAGGCTAGGACCAGACTCCATATAAACCTGTACAGTTATCAACATATATGTATCTACAGCAGAAAACTAGAAATACACAAACAATTTAAACGGGGGAAAGAAAACATACATTGCAATAACAGACAAATAAAGCGAAACAAATCATCAATGAATAAGAAAGAAAACTGCAATTTAGCCTTTAACACAATGAGATGAGATACAAACCACCTTCACCTCCCGTAACCTCTTATTGCATGCGTGCAACCCGTTCCCACTTACAATAACCTCTTGTGGCAGGCGTGCCACCCGCTCCCACTTACAATATATCCTGTGGTAGGCGTACCACCCGCTACCATTTTCATAATATCTCGTGGCAGGCGTGCCACCCGCTCCCACTTTCATAATATCTCGTGGCAGGCGTGCCACCCGCTCGCACTCACAATACCACAACAATCACAAGAAGTCCCGGCAAGGGGACAAGGCAACATAACAACTTCCCTATGAGGGAATAAACAACATCACACAATCATCCTGGCCAAGGGGAAATCAGCTATAACCAAAACATATTCGACTCCTATTTAGCTCAATTAATGTTAGTACTCAATTACAGTCGAAGTTCTACAATTAACCTCCCAACCCAACTTATCATTTCATTAAACCTAGACACGACGCTGCTATTGTGACACCGGATCCCTTAAACTCCTAACGAACTCCTAAGACACTACCCATGACTTAGACATTGAACCCCTTTTTGACTTCTAACAATTCCTTATTCAACTAGTCCATCTAACAATCTAAATTATACCGAATAGAAGATACATGAACCTATAATCGAGAGGAACAAATATAATGATAAATTCATGTGGTAGGCGTACCACCCTCCCTCATTTTACGATATCTTGTGGCAGGCGTGCCACCCGCTCCCACTTATATTACAACAATGTCACGGATAATATTCAGCAATTAGAACAATAATTGCACAACACTTATCAATATATGACCCACGGTCATGCTCGACACTAATGTATAGGTACTCGTCACCATACCTATACATTGTTCTCAACAAGAAGCAATTTAACAATTAGCGCATGATTTCTAGTCCCTCAAGCTAAGATGAGGAGAACCACTTACCTCGCTTTACTTCTAGGTTCAAGATTTCCAATGCATTCAAATCTCTGCAACAATCAAAGCCACAAGCCTTCGAGCCTCAAACTCGCCTAAAAGCTTTTGGGTACTGTTCACGGTAGTATTCGCAGCAAATTCGAGCTGGGTTTTGGGGTTTGAAGAGTGGGTTTTTTTTTCGTAGTTGATGTTGGGGTGTTGAATGGATGATTTCACGGTTGTTTTTCAGCGTATTTGGGGTTGTCTGAGGTGATTTCTCAGCTGGGTTTTGGTGAGTTTAAATGGGAAGAGGTGTGTTTGGTAATTGGGAGTTGATAGCTATGTCATGGAGGTGTTTTCATGGAATTAGGGGCTATTTCAAGGTGATTTGGAGGTTGATTTACTATAGTTTGAAGGTGGTTTGGTGAGTTTTACAGAGGAAGTATCGAAAATAAGAGGGTTTCTTGCATGCTAGGGTCATGGGTCCCTATTTATAGTGGTTCAAAATCGGAATGAAAATACCAGATGCCAGAATGCGATCGCATTCTGGTCGCAAAACACATATGCGGTCCGCATTTGGGCCGCATTTCTGACACAACATTTGACCCAAAACTCTGTCTCACTCTGCGATCCTACTGTCATTTTTGCGGTCCGCATACCTGAAATGCGGTTCGCATTCTCATCGCATTTTTGACGTAAAGTTGCCCAAATTCTCTATTCCACTTTGCGATCCAGGGAGTGGAATTTGCGGTCCGCATTTCCAGTATGCGATCCCATACTGACCGCAATTCCTGACCTGGTTTTACGCTGAGGTTTTTGTTTCACTTTGCGATGCCTGTGCAAGATATGCGGTTCGCATATCTGAAATGCGATGCATTTCTTGCATTTCTTAATTTTTCGAATTCTTTTCTTAATTTATTCAATTCTTATACCTCGTACCCTGCAAGAATATTACAATTGTACAATTACAAAGGGGAATTTTGCACTTAAGGCAACCAAGTCTAAACAATTAGCATCACATTTGTTTCTACGACACATCGGGCCGTTACATATATAAGGATTAAATGTGAAATAATAGAGGAAAGAGGGATAGGTAAAAAGGGAAAGTATACATACAAACATATATATATATATATATATATATATATATATATATATATATATATATA
>MCJB01036582.1:80649-102773 GCA_002018475.1 Nicotiana obtusifolia
CCACTGTTGAAGCTTGAACACTTAAAATATCTCGAGCCATCCTTGAAAGAACCAGATAGTATTTTTGTTTGTCCTTCCACCATTCCAAAACATCGAAGGAGCCGTCGAGATTCTCTGATTCAAGTCCCTGCGACAAATAAACTTGAAGCTCATTTAGTTATGAACTATCACCAATATTCTCACCTTGAGAACCCCTGAACTCCGTCCAAGCACTGAGGGATTTTAGGCCTGCAGTTCTTTTAGATGATCGTGAAGTAGACGAAGTAGGAGTTGGAATATTGGGTCTAGCATGATTCTAAGGCAGTTTGATAGGCCTTATAAATTGTTTGTGCATTTATTTTAATTGAGGCTTTTGCATCTCCAAGTGTAGCAAATTCCTCAGGTGAAAGTGATAAAGAGTTATAAATTTTAGAATACCAAAAGTATGGACCTCCTAATTTCATTGTAGGGTTTAACAGTGCAGCAACACCAAAAATAGGGGGGATAGGGAAAAAATATTTTTTAAACTTAGCTTTCATAGAATTAATAGCATGTTCATAAATTACCCCACCCTCTGAAAATTGAGAAAATAAATCTGCAAGTGCAGCAATATAAACTAAAAAATTAGAAATAGCAGGATAGTACTGCCCAGATAATTCATTTGTTGCAACATGAAATTGTTCTAAAAAATCTACAAGCATTTAAACATTAGTCCAGTCTTGATTAGTAAGGTGCTCGTCATCATCATCATCACCATCACCTACACGAGCATTACGCTAATTGGGTTTCTATATTCATAGGCGACAACTAGACTTTCATACATGTAATTCCATCTAGTCGGACAAGGTTTGGGAACCTTTCTTTCCATAAGGCCAAATTCATCACATTTTTTAAAATATTTTCTTAGTCTACTTCTACGGTTTGAATAAAAAAGCCAATTAAGAGCTATTTTTACCTTTTCAATTTCTACGTTTAACACTTTCATACCATCACCAACAATTAAATGGTAAATATGACAAATACATCTAACATGAAAAATATTACTAAATGCGGTATTTGATGTACTTGTAAGCAAGCCTATTGCATTAGTGTTACTAGAAGCATTATCCATTGAAACAGACATTATTTTATCTCTAATACAAAAATATCTACAAATATCTGCTACTGTGTTAGTAATAAACTTACCTGTGTGGCGTGGATTAATTATTCTATAGGCAATAATGCGTTTTTGCATTATCCAGTCCTCATCTATCCAATGACTTGTAACGGTTAGATAATCACAGTCATTGGCACTTCTACCTATATCAGTAGTAATAGCAAAGCGATAATCTATATGAGTAAATAAATAGCGCAAATATTGTTCATATTCGTGTTTATATTTATAAATATCGGCCTTTACGGTTGCACGAGGCCGTCCTTTATAAGTAGGATTATAAACTTTTCTAATATAATGCACAAAATGGGGGTTAGAAGGAAAACTATATGGTAAGCACATAACAGTTACCATTTTTGCTAATTCTTCACGATCTTTATTTCGATCGTAATATAAAATTCCACCGGTAAAAGTGTTAATTCCCGGTTGAACTAGATTTGAACCTGTACTAGGGTGAACCGTAGTATCTACACTTGTCCCCTCTTCCGCAGCTTTCATTTGTAAATATCTAGCTTTATCTCTAGGGTGTTTCAATATGTGCCTAGTCAAACTACCCGTACCGCTACGGTTGCCAGTAAATTTATGAGCCATCAAAGACCCACAAGTTTTATACTTAGCCTTATTTTCTTCTCTTAGTTGAGTAAAAAAGTGCCAAACAAGAGATGTTTCGGGCCGTTTAGCAGGTCTTCTATTAAATGTAGGGGTTACTACAGGAGGGTCAGGCGGGGCATCAGTTGTGTTATTAACAGGACTAGTAGGTGTATCATCTAAATCCGGCTGTGTTTCATCTAAATCATCATTTTCCGCATCATTTTCAAATATAGTTTGATTAGGATAAAGAGCGTTCATAATTTCTTCATCTAATTGTTGACCCGGTGCAAGATCATGGAAAAATTGACTATCGAAAAATTGAAAACAAGGGTTATCACTATCAAGAATAACAGGTGGAGGAGGACGGGTAACAAGGGGAGGAGTAGTAGCTTGGCGACTAGATTCACCAATTTTAGATTTTCCCTTACCCTTACCACCAAATATTTTTTTCAAAGAAAAATCCATATTAATTATAATTATACTAAATAAAACAAACTGAACAATAATATTAAAACTTAAAGAGTTGGAACGAGTTTACCGAAATGACGAGCAACTTCTTGAAAATTGAATATCGTTGAAGACTTGAAGACTTAAATACTTCAATTCACCAACTTCACAATTTTTCACGAAATTGCAATAACAACAATTATGGAAGAAAATTAGAGAGAGATTGATGAATTTGTGAGTAAAAATGAAAGAATGAGGGGGTATTTATAGTTGAGAATAAGTAAAAAGTGTATTTATAAAAAGTTTGGGATTAAAACAAAGTTTGGGGGCCAAATGGCTATTTTTCTGAACTTCAAACGGTCAACGGCTAGATTTTAAAAATGTGGCCGTTGGCCATATTTTAAAAAAAAAATATTTTTTTTAAAATTATAGTCGTTGGGCCCGGCCCAGGCCCGCTTGGCCCGTTAGGCCCGGCCCAGCCCAGGCCCGCCTGACGGTCTCGGGCCAAACGGTCCCGGGCTCGTGGGCTTCTTGCTCCGGACCGGCCCGCGATGGGCTTTTGCACCACTAGGGACCGGCCCATTTGAACCGGCCCGTTTCGCCTGCGGGCCCGGGCCAGTCCCGGGCCGCGCGCGGACCATAATACACCCCTAACTAGGACTTCTTAGTCTATTTTCTACGTACTGTGTGTGGGAACAACGTTTATGTGAGGTGACAAGTACTTATACGATGTTATTGGGTTAAAGCATGCAGTTGAAGCTTGTTTCTTTGTATTTTATTGATTTGCTAACTATGATATCCATGCTTAGGTTAGGTTATTACTTCTTCGATTATTCGTTTCATAATTATTGCTTATTCCTTAGTTGTTGAATATTTTTGGAAGTTGAAGTTGGGTATTATGGCACCATATTTGATGTTAAATTTATTCCCTGCATTATTTATTTCTCCAATTCATATTATCACAATTGCATGGTGAGGAAGAGAGTAAAAGCACAAACGGTAATGTCGTACCATTTCATTTACGTTAGCATGATTACTTGGTGAGAAAGAGAGTGAAAGCAAGAAGGGTGATATCGTTTCATTTCTTTAATATTAATACTACATGGTGAGGATGAAAGTAAAAGCACGAAGGGTGATGTCGTGCCATTTCATTCATATTAATACTACATGGTGAGGATGAGAGTAAAAGCACGAAGGGTGATGCAATGCCATTATATTCATATTACTGCATGGCGAGGAAGAGAGTAAAAGCACGAAAGGTGACGCCGTGCCATTTTCGTATCATTGGCTTATCTGATTTCATCGATTGATGATTTACTTGGCTATTTTGTGATTTCATACCTATCGTAGCTGTTATATTTGCCCCTTTTTTGCATGTTCCCTCCCAGTTTGTACGTTATTATTCCCTATTATTGTTGCTGCTTTATATATACTTGTACATGTTGATCTACGTAGCTGTCTTGTCATAGCCTCGTCACTACCAGGCTCGACACTTATGGAGTACATTGTGTCAGTTGTACTACTCATACTACACTTTTGCACTTCCTGTGAAGATACTTGTATTGGTCCAAGCGGTGCGTGAGGTGCGTTAGCTCAGATCATTGCATGTGGAGACTCGGGGTAGATCTGCTAGCGTCTGCAGACCTTGAAGTCCCTTTCATTTCCCACTTTACTGTTCATTTCTTTCGAACCAGTTGTATTTCTTTCAGACTTTGCTTGTAGACTTGTAGTTGCTCGTGCACTCATGATTCCGGATTTCTGGGAGTAGATATTATCATGTGATTTATATCAGTATTGTGTTAGACTGGGTTTCTATTTCTCTTTGTGTATCACCGTTGTGTTTTTAACTGTTAAAATTTGGTTATTTATTATCCCACGTCAGCTTGCCTAGCATGTGGATATTAAGAGCCATCAAGACTTAGAGGTTGAGATTCCGAGTTGTGACAATAAAGGATATCTAAAGGAAAACTGTTACAAAATTATAGAATATCCTCCTGATTTTAAAAGCAAGAAGAAACAGCGGGGTCAAGAAAGCAGAACCTATGCTAACATGATATCAGAAGAGACCACAAGTTTCTCTCATAATCAACCACATGAATAATTTTTCACTGAAAGCCAGTACAAACAGCTGTTGGATCTCCTGAACAAGACACATGCAGGTGATGGTCATACACTTATAGCAGGTATAACTACACTGTTGTCCACTGCTTCTTTTTGTGAGTGGATAATAGACACATGAGCATCTCATCACATTACATGTCATAAGGAAGTCTTGAATAACTTAGAGAGCATTAAGTAATAAAAGAATCATAGAGTACAGGTGCCAACAGGTAGCAAATGCTATGTGACACACAAAGGAAGTGCTTATATTCTAGGAAGCTATGAACTAACGGATGTGCTATATGTTTCAGACTATAAATTTAATATGTTGTCAGTCTCATAATTGACCAAAGAATTGAGATGTTGTGCCCTATACTTCCCTGAGTTTTGTGTGTTGTAGGTTCTTTACAATGGGAAGGTGATGGAGATTGGTAGGAAGGATAGTGGACTTTATGTGCTCAAATGGAAAGGTACACCTACAACATCAATGGTCACGAAGGATACTGATGAATCCAATCTTTGGCACATGAGATTAGGCCATCCATCAACAATAGATCATTACATGCGGTGATCTGTTGTGACTTCTGTGGTCTTGAGATAGTTTCGCATTTGCAATGTTCGCAATTGCGAACAAGAAATCGCAATTACAACATCCGCATCTGGGTAAAAAAGGGGGAAAATGAGACTTAACTCATTTCTCACAATTTCTCAACCCTATACACCATAGAAGCGATTTTTTCAAGAGACTTTTCTTTCCAAATTTATTGGTAAGTGACATTAATCCATTTCCTTTCAATTACCTATTACATTTCATGAGATTTCAACATCAAATCTAGGATTTCCATGGTAGACATTATGGATTTGGGCAGAATTGGGATTTTTTGTCCAATTGAGATTTAGACCTTGAATTGGGGTCGACTTTCGAAACAAATCACATAACCGTGTTCGGGGGTGAATGTATAATTGGGTTTTTCTAATGCTTTCTAAAGCTTATTCTGAATTGTTTGAACTATATTTGGTTAGACTCGATTGGTTTGGAGGCTAATTCTAGAGGCAAAACCCTGGTTGAGCTATGATTTTATTGCAGAGCGAGGTAAGTGTCGTGGCTAGCCTTTACTTGAGAGATTATGATTTGTTAGTCTATTTGCTACATTTTCTATTTGTGGGAATAATGTATATGTGAGGGCACGAGTACATATACATTGTTATTGGGTTAAAGCATGCAGGTGAAACTTTTTTCTTTGTTTTATTATTGCTTTGCTAACTCTGATATCCATGCTTCGGTTAGGTTATTACTTCTTTGATTATTCGTTTCGTAATTATTTATTTCATAGTTGTTGAATATTTTTGGAAGTTGAAGCAGGGTATCATGGCACCATATATGACGTTAAATTTATTCCCAGCATTATTTATTTCTCGAATTCATATTATCACTATTGCATGGTAAGGAAGAGAGTAAAAGCTTGAAAGGTGATGTCGTGTCATTTTCATTTACATTATCATGATCATATGGTGAGACATTTATTGCGAACTAAATGTCACATTTGCGACTTCTGTGACCTTGAGATAGTTTCGCATTTGCGATGTTCGCAATTGCGAACAAGACATCGCAATTGCAACATCCACATCTGGGTAAAAGAGGGGGAAAATGAGACTTAACTCATTTCTCACAATTTCTCAACCCTAAACACCATAGAAGCGATTTTCCAAGAGACTTTTCTTCCGAAATTTATTGGTAAGTGACTTTAATCCATTTTATTTCAATTACCTATTACATTTCATGAGATTTCAACATCAAATCTAGGATTGCCATGGTAGAAATTATGAATTTGGGTAGAATTGGGATTTTTTGTCCAATTGAGATATAGACCTCGAATTGGGGTCAACTTTTGAAACAAATCACATAACCGGGTTCGGGGGTGAATGTATAATTGGGTTTTCTAATACTTTCTAAAGCTTATTCTGAATTATTTGAACTATATTTGGTTAGACTCTATTAGTTTGGAGGCTAATTCTAGAGGCAAAGCCCCGGTTGAGCTTTGATTTTTATAATAGAGCGAGGTAAGTGTCGTGGTTAGTCTTTACTGAAAACCTGTAAAAACAGCTTTTGGATCTCCTGAACAAGACACATGCAGGTGATGGTCATACGCTTATGGCAGGTATAACTACACTGTTGTCCAATGCTTCTTTTTGTGAGTGGATAATAGACACATGAGATTCTCATCACATTACATGTCATAAGGAAGTCTTGAATAACTTAGAGAGAATTAAGCAATAGAAGAATCATAGAGTATAGGTGCCAACAGGTAGCAGATGCTCTGTGACACACAAAGGAAGTGCTTCTATTCTAGGAAGCTATGAACTAAAGGATGTGCTATATGTTTCAGACTATAAATTTATTATGTTGTCAGTCTTAAAATTGACCAAGGAATTGAGATGTTGTGCCCAATTCTTCCCTGAGTTTTGTGTGTTGTAGGGTCTTTACAATGGGAAGGTGATGGAGATTGGTAGGGAGGACATTGGACTTTATGAGCTCAAATGGAAAGGTACACCTACAAATCAATGGTCACTAAGGATACTGATGAATCCAATCTTTGGCACATGAGATTAGGCCATCCATCAACAACAATAATGAAGCATATTTTTGTCTTGAAAAATAAAGTAGTGAATAGTAAACAACATAATTGTGAAATGTGCCCTTTATCTAAGCAAAGTAGATTGAAGTTTCCTCTTAGTAGCAGCAAAAGTGACTGTATTTTCCAGCTCATTCATCTTGATCTTTGGGGTCCTCACAGTTTACCTACATATAACAAGAAACATTACTTTCTTACAGTTGTGGATGATTTTAGTAGATATACCGGGGTATGCTTGTAGCAGTCAAAATCTAAAGTTGTAACCCTGTTGAAATATTTCCTTATAATGATAAAGACTCAGTTTATTATGAATGTGAAAGTGTTGAGGTCTGATAATGGGAAATAATTTTTTAATTCCAGCTGTAATGAGTTGTTAGCTTCTTTAGGTATTCTGCATCAAAGCAGTTTTCCTTACACACCCCAACAAAATGGGGTGGTGGAAAGGAAACATAGACACATACTTGAAGTAGCCAGGGCATTGGAGTTCCAGAGTTTTTTGCTTTGCAGGTTCTAGGGAGATTGTATTAAGATAGCAGTCTACCTTCTCAACAAATGGCCTACATCTTCGTTACAAGGAAAGTATTGAATAACAAACCTCCTACAATTAATCACTTGAAAGTGTTTGGCTTTTAAGTTTTGCTAGCAACTTAACAAAACGAGACAAGTTTGATAAAAGGGGAAGAAAATCAGTCTTCATAGGCTATTCAGAGGTTCAGAAAGGCTATAGGTTATTTGATTGAGATACAAGGATTATCTTTGTGAGCAGAGGTGTTAGTATCAGAGAACAGATCTTTACCTTTAGAGAAACTACAACTGAGTCAGAAGACAGCTTTGCCACACAAATGCCTGTGACTCTACAACCTGATTTCTCAATAACACATGAATTAGGTGCAGTTTTACAGGAGTCCCACACAGATACTACAGATGATCCAACTCAGTCGGCAAACGACATTCTAGATCTAGGAGATATCAGTACAATAGAAGCAGTAGAGGTTGAGCATGCAGTGTAAGGCACCTCAACAGACATACCTACAAATATTGACAATGATGACACTGAACCAGAACCAGAGATCACAGCTTCTCATGAACCAAACATAATGGAACTAACTTATGCTTAAGGCTACATAAAGATCAGAAGAACCTTAAAACCACCAGTTTGGTTGAAAGATTATCAAATTGCCAAGAAATTCTCTGGACAATGTCTGTATCCATTATCTGAAGGCCTGTCTTATGGTAATCTTATAGTAGATATCAAGCTTTCTTACAGGCTTTCTCAGTTGAAGTTGAGCCTAGCACTTTTCAAGAGGCTTCAACTGATAGCATGTGGGTACGCAACATGAAATCACAGCCCTAGAGGATAATCATACTTGGGAGATAGTAGACTTACCAGTTGGGAAGCAAGAGATTGAGTCAAAATGGGTCTACAAAATTAAATACAAGGCTAATGGAGAGGTAGAGAGATACAAGACAATGCTAGTTGCCAAGGGGTATAATCAAAAGGAAGGGCTAGACTATCATGACACATTTTCACCTATGGCAACAATGGTCACAATAAAGACCATTATAAGCATAGCTACTGCAAAAGGTTGGCATTTATACCCAAAATAATAGCAATGCTTTCTTTCAGGGAGACCTCTATGAGGAGGTCTACATGCAATTGCCTCAATGTTTTCACAAGCAGGGGAGCCGAAAGTGTGCAGGCTTATGAAATCTCCCTATGGACTCAAACAGGCATCCAGACGATGGAACATAAAATTCACTGATGCACTAACTCATAGTGGCTATATACAAAGTGCCTTTGATCATTCTTTATTCAAAAAGCAGCAAGGAAAAGAGCTGGTCATCATACTAGTTTATATAGATGATTTACTTATTATTAGGATCTATCCCAACCTAGTGAATGATGCTAAGACAACTCTGCATGGCAAGTTCAAGATTAAAGATTTAGGTCAGTTAAGATATTTTCTTGGGATTGAGATCTCAAGGTCCAAGAAGGGGATCTTGCTCAGCCTAAGGAAGTATGCCTTAGAACTAATCTCAGAGGCCGATTTGAGTGGTGCAAAACTAGTTGCAACTCCTATAGCGTTGAACTAGAAATTGAAAAAAGTGGAGTACGACACTTGTGTTGGGAAGACAGGTGACTTGGAATTGAAGGACATCTCAGTACATCAAAGGTTAATAGGGAAGTTATTATGCTTAACTATCACCAGGCTTGACATAAGCTTGCAGTCCAAATTTTGAGTCAATTTATGCAAAAACCCAAACAGTCACATATGGAGGCAGCTTTGAGAGTAGTGAGATATATAAAGGGAGCACCAGGATTGGGATACTGATAGAAGCAGTATCTGTTGACCATCTTACTGCATATTGTGATTCAGATTGAGCATCATGCCTCAATACAAGAAGATCATTGACAGGTTATGTTGTGAAGTTAGGTAATTCCTTGATATCTTGGAAGTCAAAGAAGACACCAACAATGAGCAGGAGCTCAAGAGAAGTTGAGTACAGAAGTATGGCTGTTGTAACTGCAGAGTTTACATGGCTAACTGGAATACTAGAAGAGTTGGGGCGTGATTATATTCAAACCTGTTTCTCTGTTCTATGATAATAAAGCAGCAATACAAATAGCTGGGAATCCTATCTTTCACAAGAGAACAAAGCATATCGAGATAGATTGTCATTTTGTGAAGGAAAAAATCACGACAGGCTCATACATCCATGTTATGTCTCTCCTTTATTGCAGTTAGCAGACCTTATAACAAAAGGACTCTACACAACATAGTTTCTTGGTTTTCAAGCTTGGTGTGTTAGACATCTTTCACCCTCCTGCTTGATGGGGAGTATTGAGGAGTAGAGTTAGTTATTAATGAGAGGGGTACTTTAGACAATGTACAAGCCCACATGTGTGAGGCACATGAGTGTTAGTTTGGTCGTTAAATAATGCTAGTCGGTGTAACAGTGTATTAAGAAATGAAAACCAACTTCTTCTTCTTCCTCTTAATTCTCTGTGCCTTCTAGATTCTTCCTACTAGAGCTTCATTTGTGCATGAAATCTAGATTCTATCACACATGCTTATTAGATAATTTCAAGTAAATCTCTTGATAAAACATTAATTGGTAATCTGTTAAAAATAATAACTATCCCGTTATAATAGTTGAACGATTGTGTAAGAAATCTATTTAATATATATAACTTAAGTCTCAGTACTACTCATTTAGCCTTTCAATTCGTAGCTCAGGTCAAGACTAATAACTAATTTAAAGAGAAAATTTTTGTTATATGAAACTGTTTCGAAAAAGCAATAAGAACTATTTGTAGGAAGAAAGGATAATAACAAGAAATGAAAAGAAGTAGAGAGAAATGTAGACTAATTATAATTCTGGAGCTAATCCTTTCCCAGTTGTACTCGATGCATGCATGAACCTAGTAGTTTAATTTTAAAGGATTTGGATGTTGGTAATAGTCAACTTCCAACTGCACGTTAACAAGTTGATAATGGCACAAAGAATCAATTAAGGCCCATTTAGTTACCAGTACTAATACAATTCACTAACAAAAGAATCTTCCTCATTTTCCAGCACTTCTATTGAAGTCCATTTGTTGAAGTGACATTCTATGCAATAGTTTTGCATATTGGTTGCACTTTGTAGTTGAACCTGCACCTGCTATCAACCTAGAACTTTTTCACTTCTAACTGATTTTGTGTTTACCCGTAAACAAGATAATGTTAAATTTGTATACGTGGTTTATAGATAGGTGAATTAAGATGATCTTATTAGCAAAATTATAAATGAAAAGTAGCAAAATAAATGATATTGAGAATGAACAAGCCTGGATTTTAGAGCGAAGTTAATAATGAAGCTTTGACAAATATTTTTGTGTAGAATTATGAAAATGAAAAAAGGAAAGTGTTCTAGACCGTGTCCTTACAATGAGTACAAATGCCTCTATTTATAGCTATATTTAGAGAGACAAGATCCTCGAATCTTGCCCTCTTAATGATGAATAAAATATCCTCTAAATGGCTGCATAATATTGGGGAATAAATGTTGAGATCTTCTGTAACGACTTTAATTTAAATTCCTTCAATCGTTGTCTTGTTTTTAAATCCATTCCTTCGGGCCTAGTGTCCCAAGAAACTTTTGTCATGATCCAAAATCCAACTAGTCGTGATGGCACCTAACCCCCAACTGCTAGATAAGCCAATTAGTAACCTTCCAATTCAAATGAGAGTTTCTAAGAGAAGTAATGATATACAACTGAACTTTTATACAAAAAAATTTCAAGGATTGGTAGTATAAAACACGAGCTTCTAAGATTTAAAGTTTACAAAACTAGTACGAAATAAATACATCATCTGTTTGAAATGTACATAAACATATTCTTTATTAATTTAAAGCTACCATGAACAAGTGGCAGCTACAACCGGAACGCAGGTACATCTTCAAAACCAGCTCATGCCATAAGCAGCAATATTAGCTCTAAAATCTGCCTCCAAGGTGTAGAAGTATAGTATGAGTACAACTGATCACGTCCAAAGCACACCTCAATAGAGATATAAAACGGTCGTATGTAATAATGAATACCCAACTAGGAGTCGGGGTCGAATCCACTGGTAGTTATGATGAGAGTTAGGAGTATATATTTGAAGTAAGCAAATGGGTTATCTAGATTGCACTGCCACAACACAGTTTTCTTTTCTACTTCTACTATTAATCTAATGATTGCAAGACAAAGAAAGTAAACTAGAGATAATTGTTTTTTAAGATTTTTCAGTATAGGTAAAAGGCCTAGGGTTGTGACCATAACCTAGGTGTTTGCCTAGTGGGATAAAGACGTTAATGCTTGTTTTGTTGATTGGGGTGTATTATAGCTCTCAACTCTACATTACCCACTCAATACCTCTCGATCGGAGAGTGATTTTGCGCAATTTGGCTTTGTCAATACCAAATATGTATCACCCAAAACAGTTGATAAGTGCTCAACTCAGGTTATCACTATCTCTAGGTTGAACCCTTTAATTGGGGTAATCAATCTCTCAAATGACCCAATTCCTTGTTAGCTAAGTTATCATAGACTAGGTCATCTTTCTCAAGTAGAGACTACGTCAAATATGCATGAATTAATGTTTGCAGCCATTAATTCTATAATTAAAGAATAAAATAAGCTAAATAATCAACACCCAATCATAAACAAGCACTAAATTAGATACCCATAAGGTTTACAAACTAGGGTTGGGTCACAAAGCTAGTAAAAGTCTAGCTACTCATAATGGGGTTTGAAGAGAATAAGGAAGAAAAACTAATTAAACTCATAATGGAAGCTTAAAATGATTAAATCTAATGTAAATACACCAAAGCAATGTAAAACTTCCTAAATTAGTAACGAAAAATGGCTACAGCAACTTCAGGTGTCCAAACTTGACCTAATTTTGTGAAACTCGTCTATTTATACAAGGCTGAAAATCTCGGACAAAAATAACCCTCAAGAGGTTTTGCGGCCGCACAATTCCATGTGCGATCGGAAGATTTCTTCATCTGGAAGGAAGTTGAGTTCTGCGGTGCCGCGAATCAATCTTCTGCGGCGGCATATGTTTGGGTTGCGGCGACACAGTTCTTGTGCGGTCCACAATTCACAGAGGCTTCTGGACTTGGTCTTTTTGAATACTCTCTGATCTTCGACTCTTAGCCCAGTTTTTGCAGCCGCACAATTCATGTGCGGTCCGCACTTCTGCGCCCTTTATTGCCTTGTGCTTCGGAACACCCTTTTTGTGTCGGACTTCATCTCGGGAGACCAAACATCCAGCATTCCTGCAATTTTGCACAATGTCATTAGTTTTGTGAACACAATTCAATTACTTTTGGACTAAAACATAAGCTGAAAGGCATTAATAATCAGTCAAAATCCCTACTTATCAAGTTCCCCAAACTTATATCTTTGCTTGTCCTCAAGCAAATAAATTAGTTCCCACCTCCAAAAGATAAGGGACATTTCAGTGAGTCAAAGGTAAGCTACCCACACATCAGTTGGGACCAATAATAACCCACACTACTCATATATTATCAACAAGGCGAGAAATTAAATATTCATGCACATTTAGTTCTAATATGATATTTTAGCTTCAAGAATTGACTTTACTCATCAAGGACTCTTGCTCTATCATGTAGGTCATGGTGGACTCCTCTTTCTCCTCTACTTTCCATTTGCCTGGCTTTCTTAAGAAATTTAGCACTCAATCCAAGGATTTATGAAAGGTTCACTCATCTCTCTCAAGACAATGTTGCAAGTACGGCTTCAAGTACCATAGGCTTGCCCCTCATGTAGGTCGCCACAAATTTAAGCTCACTCAGCTTGAAATCAAGTAGGACTACTTTCAGGATATAATGAGGACTTTCGGATTAGGGTTGTATACAATATTGGTGAGTGGTTACACCTTTCCTTAAGCACTCTATTCTTCATTTCTCGGCTCATACTTTGCCAATTCTTTGAGGCACTTTCTTTTCCTTGCGGGAGTAGAGAAACACAACATCACTTTTTCTTGATCATTACATTCATTTTCTCCCTCTTTGATTTCTCCATGTTTGGGATCATTAGCTCTCTTTGAATCCCTTCAACTCTTCCACTTATTCATTTTTTTGGTTCTTTTCTTGACTTTCCTTCTCATCATTTCATTTCTCCTTTTGCACCTTGTTACCTTTTTCAAGTTCCTCGTCTCTCCCCCGAACTTACGTTTTTAGCCATTTGTTTCACAAGAGTGTTAAGGAAAGCTCCGGTGCCAAGAGAGGGTCACGACAAAATGGGTAAAGGCTTGTAACATAGTCATCAAATGAGAAAGGCCCGAGGCTCAAAGGGGTTGATTAGGAATAATGACATTGGTTGGCAATAGAAAACTTAAATGGGCCAAGAAGGGCCTACAATCACTTTTCAAACCAAGCAAAATTGAGGATTTCGCCTTGAAACACATTCGGGGCAAGTTCCAGACCCTTCGCATGGATATTTGGACTAGCAATAATTTATCTCACCCCTCACACAACTGGATTGTTAAAGAGAACAGAGTCGAGGGACACAACGACTACATTCAAGTTTAAAAATCACTATGTTGCAATTAAACCACTTGATGGTTGCAAAAATCTACACAAGAGTCACAAGTCACTAACTAGAGCTATTTCTTTCAAAAACCTTGTCTCTAACCATAAGCACATAGTTAAGTGTGCTGGTACCAATTGAAACATGTTTGACTCTTCGAGCATGACTTAATTAGGTCTTTTTATTCATTACTACTACTATTATTACCTAAAAACCAAAAAGGGACTCATTCCCTTAAGAAGGTTGTCACGCCATCCGTCGTTGGGACAGGTCACCCGATTCACACAACAACTACCTTTGGAAAGAACTGTGGCATTAAGAAAACCAAAGGCTTATTATCTACTAAAACATAAAAAGAAAATGCTAAATAAAATAAAGAAGCTAATAAATCAAACAAAGAACTAATAAAGAAACAAAAATAAAGAAGCTACTAAGCAAAAACTACTGAAGATAGAATGAATGTACATAATGAGGAAAAGAAAGAGAATATATACATAATAAGAAAAGCGAGAATAATATCAAGTTATTAAAGGCCAAATGTCTCAGAACGTACAAAATATGATCAATAAACTTCATCCCCCCAAATAAAGATAAGCATTGTCCCCAATGCTTAACAAAATAAGATTCAAAGAGGGGAAAGAGTGAAGAAAATTCCCTATGGTTTCTTGGACATCTCCGTGTCCCCAGAAATGTCACTGCACTCAGTCTCATCCAACTGAATCTCATCATCCTCTGATGCATTGCATCGGCATCAAGGTCTGGCTCCTCCAACTGGCAAGCTAGTGCCATCAGTGCTGTTGGTGCTGTAGGATCTGGACCTGAGTGGTGTGGGTCAATCAGCATGTCAAATGGAAGCCTGCTCACCTCCCTTCGGAGCTTGTCCACTAACTTCCTACTGGCTTGAGACTTTCTCATATTCTTTACTTATTTTCCCAGCTCTTCGATCACTAATCCATGCTGCACCAAGGACGCCATAATGGTGTTATGGTTCTCTATGATCTTCTTTGATGTCTCCTCAACTGCTAGGGGAAACCGAGGGCCTGAATAGTAGAATGTGCTGCAATAGTACTAAATAAGCCAGACAACCTTGCTATTGCTGTCTGGATCTAGTTGTTCAGGCTCGCCAATGTCTGGGAGACTCGCAGCGCAGAAAGTGGGGTAGTAGGCATGGGCACTAACTTCAAAGCCGAAGTGGAAGTTGTAGCAGGTGCTACAGAAGGAGCTGCAGATGATGGCGGAGTCATAGCTACGACACTGGAGGAAGGCTCAGCCGACGTGGATGTAACAACAACGAAATCAACATCTACCATAGCTGGCTCATCAGAGTTGCCCACAGTGGTATGAGGCTGAACTTTCTTCTTTCGGCTATTTGCATCCATTAGTGAATACCAAGTAAAAGGCTTCTTCGGCCTCACATTTGTGTCATAATCCCTCGGCTATACCCCTGCATCTGTGAGGTATTCTGTGATAGTTTTAGGATACAGATAGGATGAGTCATCTTGCTGATCAATCACTGAGATGTTTGCTGACATTACGGCCCCACATTAATAGGGTACCCGGCCATAATAGAATCAACCAAGACTGCTCGAGGAATCAGAATATAAGTCTCATTCTCGGAAGGGTCCAGTTTCCTGTAGACAAAGGTTTGCCACCCTTTCACCTCAAAACCCAGCGTGCTTTTGTGGATAGGAACCCCAGCGGTAATCCATGGCGGTGGTGGCCCTGGTGCAGCTAGAATCTCTTCTAAATAAGGACGAGCTACATCTCCCATCTCAAGCTTCTCCAAATATTCCTTTGGCTCAACATCTTGAAAACCCAAGTATGTGTTGAGTGTATCCTGATCAAATCTCACTTTGAGGTTACACACTTTGGTGACCTTTGTCCCCTTTTTGATATGCGCCACATTGGCATAGAATTCACGAACAAGTTACTCTTTTGCATCCACCAATCTAGGTGAACCACATCCACCCCTTGCGTTCCTTGAACTGTCTCAACACTGCTCGGTTGTACTTCTCCAGTTCTTTCAACTGAAACTATCGCTCAAGAGTAAACGACCTCACTGGCCACCAAGTACGTAAGCTGGTGAAGGCAGCCAAGCTGACAAAATGGTCCTCCCAGAATTTTTTTTCGTTGACCTTTCAAGCCGACAGCTGTAGCATCTCCACCTCTTCCATAATCGGGGATTTTCTGAACTGATGTATCTTGCGCATTAGGGATAGGTGTAATGGATGGCTCAAAAGCCTGACTAGCACTTTCCGAACCCTCGGAAGTGCTATGAGATGAGGACGACTCATCCTTGAGTTGATATCTCCCTGACGGCCTTGATTGTACAGATGGCTGCTCTTGAATAGAGGCTGAGTTGCCCTCTGATGCTTCCCTACACAGGACATAAGAGCTCGCCTTGGAGAGATTTGCACCTCTCCCTTAGCCGGTTGTAGCTTTCTTTGTTATTGTTCTTTGTTGGCCGAGGGATAAGTCACTCTTGCCTCGACCCCTAGAAGGTTCACGCCTCCCTTTAGAAGTGTCGCCTCTGCCTCTAGATCGAACCATTATCTGTATCAAGAAGAAGTGATTGTTAGTTGTAACACAATGTTCAGTCAAACAAAGAGATACAAAAGTATACACCAAGAACACAGTGGGGGTCACTGTTTAACCATGCTTGTAGGATAAGGATCTGCGGTCTGCACAATTTTCTTGCAGCCGCAGATGAGGTCTTGCGGACTGCATAATTTTTTCCTGCGGTCACAAAAAGTGAAGTGCGGTCCGCACAATTTCACTTTCGGCCGCAACTTAGAAGTCCAAAATATGCCAACTCTCTGATGACAGAGAATTGGCTGTTGTGCGGCCGCAACATGATTTCTGCCGCCCGCACAATTAGACCTGCTTCCGCACATTTGACTCGCAATTTTGTAGACTCTCTTATGACAGTAAAAGAGTTGTTCTGCGGCCGCAATGGAAATTCTGCGGTACGCACATTTGACCTTGCAGCCAAAAACCCCTTCCCCACTAATGTTGCCCTAGATTCTACTTCGGACCGCACAATTTCAGGGACGGCCAGAGAATTCAAAAAAAACTATTAATGCTCCAATATGTCTATTCTAGGTTTTGCAATTTTTTTGTGCAAATTTGGTCATGGTAACAACACAAAGGCATGAAAATGCATTGATCCAGTGACCATAGAGCATTTACTAGGTAACCCACTACAGATTTACCCACATGAATGCACCACTGAATTCTATTGACAAATGGCCTAAAAATGACTAAAATATACATATTGAAAGAAAAAGATTAACAAGAAAGTGAAGCATACCAGATGAATGAGTGTGAGGAATGACTGATCAAAGATGTTTTATGTGTATATAGACAGATTCACCAAGAAATTTCAAGAGATTACTGTGTTTGTGCTTAGAGAGGGAAAAAAATTTAACAGTTGCCCTTAGCCCTCTATTTATACTACTTGGTTTTCTAAGGGAAGGAGGGGGTTTCATGTTTTGTCTGCACTTTATTACCTGGTGAGCTTAAATCGGCATATTGTCTGCGATCTGTAAAATTTTGTGTGTGGCCGCATATTCCATGTTGCGGCTGCAGATTGACCTTTTCTCCGACAGACCAAACTTCAGAGAGTTGACATTTTCCACCACCCTTTGTGCGGTCCGCAAGATAATTGTGTGGCTGCAGTGCACTTTTGCTGCAGTAACTATAAATGTGCGGTCCACACAATTCAACTGCGATCCGCAGTTCTTGCAACACTTAGCCAGATTTCAGTCCACAATTCCTGTAAGTCACACTCATCCCAGTAGCACACTTCAAATCAAGTTAGCACAAAAATAACACCTAAATACAAAAGAAAAGAAAACATGGGTTGCCTCCCAAGAAGCGTCTGATTTAACGTTGTGGCACGATGCAGAATACCAAGAATTGAAATGAATGACTGCCATGACGTGGCTATCTCCAACTTTTCCAAATAAGTGCTTCACGGTGACCATTGACTCGGAATACTTTATTGTTTTTGTTCTTCCCACAATTTCAAAAGGATTGCTCCATTTAGTCTTTAGCTTCCCGGAAAACTTCCTCAACCTTGAGTTAAACAATAATACAAGATCGTTACCTTGAAATCTTTGTTCCAAATGTATTTGTCATGAAGATATTTCATCTTTTCTTTGTACAGGGATGAACTTGCATACGCATGGTACCAGAACTCATCCAATTCATTTAAATATGTAACCCTCAAGTTAGCGGCTACATATCAATCAAGATTCAACTTATTTAATGCCCACATGGCCTTGTGCTTTAGTTCCATAGAAAGATAACAAGATTTTCTGAACACTAACCGGTATGGCAACATTCTGATAGGTGTTTTGTAAGCCATCCGATAAGCCCATAGTGCATCGTCAAGCTTCTTGGACCAATTCGTCCGATTAGCATTCACCGTTTCAGATAAAATACTCTTTATCTCTTGGTTGGAGACTTCCACGTGACCACTAGCTTGTGGATGATATGGAGTTATGACTTTATGAGTAACACCATACTTGCCAAGTAAAGTGTCGAAAGCCTTGATGAAAAAATGTTACACTGCATCGCTTATAATGCCCGCAGAGTACCAAACCTTGTGAAAATATTCTTCTTTAAGAATTCCACCACACTTCTCGCCTCATTATTGGGTAGAGCAATAGCCTCAACTCATTTGGAAACATAATCCACTGCAACAAAAATGCAGGTGTCTCCACAAGAACTCACAAAAGGACCCATGAAGTCAATACCCCACACATCAAAAATATTAATCTCCAAAATGGTAGTGAGAGGCATTTCATTTTTGTTTTGAGATTCCACCGGCAAATTGACATTCATCACATCTTTTTACTAGCTCACTAGCATCATTGTAAAGAGTGGGCCAATAGAAACCGCAACTAAGCCCTTTGGCCGCCGTCCTTGTTCCACTATGATGACCACCATATTGCAAAGAATGACAAGCCCCAAGAATTTCACCTTGCTCTTCTTCTGGTACACATCTTCTAATCACCCCATCCGAACAAAACCGGAAATAGTATGGTTCATCCCAATTTTATTCTTGACAATCCCGTTTGAGCTTCTTTCTTTGGTTAGAAGAGACCCATCCTGGATGATTCCACACAGAAGGAAATTAGCTAGATCCGCGAACCATGGCACCTCTTTCATTGAAATAACCAAGAGTTTCTCATCTAGGAAGGAGTCATTAATTTCAAGGCCATCATGCGGCCTCCCCTCCTCTTCCAAACGAAACAAGTGGTCCGCCACTTGGTTTTCACTCCATTTTCTATCTTTGATATCAATATCAAACTCTTGCAACAAAAGCACCCATCTAATCAGCCGAGCTTTGGAATATTTCTTGCTCATAAGATAACGAAGTGCCGCATGTTCCGTGTGGACAATGACCTTTTCACCCATCAAGTATGGGCACAACTTCTCAATTGCAAACACAATGGCAAGGAGCTCTTTCTCTGTAATAGTGTAGTTGACTTGGGCACTATCATGGTCTTACTAGCATAGTAGACCGGGTGAAAAATTCTGTTGATGTGTTGCCCTAAACCAATCCCAACCACTACATCACTTGCATCACACATGAGTTCAAAAGGGATACTCTAACTTGGAGCGGTGATGATGGGATTAGCTGTCAACTTGAACTTCAACGATTCAAAAGATCTCATGCAATCATCATCGAAGTTGAACTTAGCATCCTTCTCAAGAAGCCTGCACAACAGGTTCACCACCTTAGAGAAATGTTTGATGAAACGCCGCTAAAACTCCGTGTGACCTAAGAAACTTTGCACACCCTTCACTGAAGTTGTAGGCGGAAGTTTAGAAATCACCTCAATCTTTGCCTTGTCAACTTCAATTCCATTCTTTGAGATTTTGTGGCCAAGGACAATGCCTTCCTCGACCATGAAATGATATTTCTCCCAATTGACCACCAAATTTGTTTCTTCACATTTTTCCAACACTTTATCCAAGTTTTCAAGACAATCATCAAAAGAATCTCCAACCACCGAGAAGTCATCCATGAACACTTCAAGGTAGTCCTCCACCATGTCCGTGAATATAGCCATCATACACCTTTGAAAAGTCGTCGGTGCATTGCACAAACCAAATGGCATCCACTTGAAAATGAAAGTACCATAGGGATATGTAAATGTTGTTTTCTCTTGATCCTCCGGATCAATAAGAATTTGGTTGTAGCCCAAATACCCATCAAGAAAGCAATAGAAAGCACAACCGGCCAATCTATCAAACATTTGAACTAAGAAGGGAAGTGGCAAATGATCCTTCCTTGTGACTTTGTTGAGCCTGCGATAGTCCATACACACCCTCCATCTGATCACCATTCTTACTGGAATCAACTCATTCTTGTTATTTTTGGCCACCGTCATGCTGCCCTTCTTCGGGGCACATTGAACTGGAGAAGTTCACGAACTATCAGAGATGGGGTAGTAAACCCGGCATCCAACCACTTGATAATCTCCTTTTTAAAAACTTCTTGCATAGCCTCATTGAGTCTCCTTCGATGTTCAATAGATGGTATGGCGCCTTCCTCCAAGTTGATCTTATGCATGCAAAATGCGGGGCTTATTCTCCGAATATCCGCCAATGTCCAACCAATAGCTTTCTTGCTCTTTTGTAGCACCGCCAATGTAGAATCTACCTGCACGTTAGTCAAACAAGAGAAAAGAATAACCAGTAAAGTAGAACAAGGGACAAGAAATTAATACCGAAGATGTGGAGGCAATGGCTTAAACTCCAAGGTAGGAGGCTCTTCGATGGAAGGCTTTGTAGGAAGAGTTTTCCTATTTTCAAGATCCAAAGATAATTTCCTAGGTGCATAATTGTACGACCCCATTCCTTCAAAAGAATTCACACATTCCATGAACCCATCCATCTCGTTATCATCAAAGTTGAGCAAGACGGCCTCCAACATATCACCAACATTGATCAGAACACTTGTGTCATCAACAATAACATCGGTCACCAAGTCCACAAAAGAGCATACCTCATTGCTATTTGGTTGCTGCGTGGACTTACACACATGGAACACCACTTTTTCATCATCAACCCGGAAAGTTAGTTCTCCGGCTTCAATATCCCAAAGAGCCTTCCCTGTAGCAAGGAAAGGTCTTCGAAGAATAATCGGTACCTCATAATCAACTTCACAATCTAGAATGACAAAATTCGTTAGAAGAATGAATTTATCAACATGAACCAAGACATCTTAAATCACTCCCAAAGGTCATAGTACGATCGGCCATTTGCAATCTCATAGAGGTGGGTCTTGGTTGCCCAATTCCCATGGTCTTGAAAACCAAATAAGGCATCAAATTTATACCTGCCCCAAGATCACAAAGAGCTTTTGCAAATTCGGCACTTCTAATTGTACAAAGAATCGTGAAAGCACAATGATCTTCCAACTTAGGAGCCATTGAATGCACAATTTCACTCACTTGATGAGTGACTTTGATAGTTTCAAAATTCATTGACCGCTTCTTTCTTATAAGATCCTTCATAAACTTTGCATTATTGGGCATTTGCTCCAAAGCTTCAACTAATAGCACATTAATTGAGAGACTCTTCATCATTTGAAAGAATTTCTTGAATTGATTCTCGCCATTTTGCTTGGCATGTCTTTGAGGGTATGAAGGTAGAGGCTTAGGCAACTGTGCCTTAGCCTTTTGCACTACCAGCTTCGATATGTCAATAATGTGATCCCTAGACGGGTTCACCTCCTCTCGAGTCTCTTCCACACTATCATCAATATCAATCCGAACTTCATCATTTAATTGCAACACATTGTTCGGGCCCTCTTCTTCTTGTACTACTTGCTCATCATCCACAAGTTGCCTTTGACTTGAGGTGGGTGCATTCCTACCTCTTCCGCTTCTTGTAGTAATGGCCGTGGCATGTCCCGTGTTGTTTCCACCCTTTGGCTTTACTACCGTGTCACTTGGTAGTGCCTCCTTAGGACAAGAATTTAGAGCTTGACAGATTTTCCCCATTTGAACTTCTAAGTTGCCGATCGATGTGTTGTGTGAGGCAAGTTGGGCATCCGAATCGGCATTCTTTTCCATCATTTGTTTGAACATGTTCTCAATACGCCCCCCCCCCCCCC
>MCJB01036582.1:102793-115317 GCA_002018475.1 Nicotiana obtusifolia
CCCCCCCCCCCCTAATTTCCTTGATTATGGCCACTCTAATTTCCTTGATTGTTTTTGTTATGTCAATTCCCTTGATTTTTGCCACCACTCCAATTTTCTTAGTTGTCAGAATTCCAATTGCCTTAATTGTATTGAGGTTGCCATTGTTGTTGGTTTGGGCCTTGGAAGTTGTTTTGTTGCCCTTGGAAATTGTTCACATATGGCATCTCCTCTTCTTGTTCATTGTAAGAATCATGCTGATAAAAACCACTATCTTCTTGCACATAATTCTCCACTCGATGTTGTACTTGTGGACCCTTGGTCCGTCTTTTGTTCCCCATCATGTGCTCTCCCTCCATGGCATTAACTTGCTTAGGATTTTGCACTTGTTGAGGTTGAGCCTTTGCTAATTGATACACGGTGATAGCTAATTCGACAATGGCTTGGCCATGGTCATGCAACTACTTGTTAAGGTGGATCACGTTCGGATCACCTTATGGAACATTAGCCGGGGATTGCCGCTGATGATGTTTCAGTCATTTCATCAAAAATCTCACACGCCTCTGCATAAGGCGTAGTCATAAAGTTCCCACCTGCAAGTTGATTCACTACACATTGGTTGGCTGTGTTAATCCCACGATAAAAAGTTTGTTGAATCATATTCTCCGTCATATCGTTGTTGGAACATTCCTTAACCATTGTTCTAACATTCCAATATCTCGTGTAGTGGTTCATTTGGCTCTGGCTTGAATGCCAAAATCTCATCCCGAAGTGTAGCTATGTCCTTGAGAGAAGAACTTAAAAATAAACTTTTTTGCCAACTCATCCCAAGTGTGAATAAAATTGTTCGGCAAAACATTCCAACCAATGTAAAGCATTCCCTCATAGAGAGAAGGGAAAAAGCCTTAGCCTCAATGCATCCTTGTTGACATTTGTTTGTTTGCTCCCCCAACAAATGTCCACAAACCCCTTCAAATGTTTGTATGCATTTTGACTTGGAGCACCGGTAAAGAAACCTCGTTGCTCTAGCAAAGTGAGCATCACATTGGTGATTTGAAAGTTGCCCGTCCTAATACGGGGAGGGACTATTGGACTAGCATATCCTTCATTGGGTAACACCCAGTGTGGAGCCGCTCGTGGTGGAGGTGGAGGTGGAAATAGGATATTATCATAATGCACTCCGCCTCTTCTATTGACTTGAGGTTTAAGAGGAACCTCATCAACTTGGTCCTCCTCACGTCCACATCCCCCAAAGGCAAATTTTCGAGTTCATTGTTCGCCATGGTTGTATCTATGATTTCTCAAACAAGTTAGCAACACGGAAGGAAAAGAAGATATTCCAAAAACACACCCAAACATATAGCTAACACCGTTTTTAACTCCCCGGCAACGACGCCATAAGTTGATCACGTCCAAAGCACACCTCAATAGAGATATGAAATGGTCGTATCCAATAACAAATACTCAACTAAGAGTCAGGGTCGAATCCACTAGGAGTTATGATTGGAGTTAGGAGTATATTTTTGAAGCAAGAAAATGGGTTATCTAGATTGCAGTTCCACAACACAATTTTGTTTTCTACTTCTACTGTTAATCTAATGATTGCAAGATAAGAAAGTAAACTAGAGATAATTATTTTTTTAAGGTTTCTCCAAATGGGTAAAAGGCCTAGGGTTGTTACTATAACCCAGGTGTTTGCCTAATGGGAAAAAGACGTTAGTTCTTGTTTTGTTGATTGGGGTGTATTATAGCTCTCAACTCTACATCACCCACTCAATACCTCTCGGTCAGAGAGTGATTTTGCCCAATTTGTCTTTCTCAAGACAAAATGGGTAACACCCAAAACAATTGATAAGAGCTCAAGTTGGGTTATTACTATCTCTAGGTTGAACCCTTTAATTGGGGTAATTAATCTCTCAATTGACCCAATTCCTTGTTAGCTAAAGTTATCCTAGACTAGGTCCCTCTTTCTCAAGTAGAGACTAAGTCAAATAGGCATGAATTAATATTTGCAACCATTAATTTTGCAATTAAGGCATGAGCTAAGCTAAATAATCAACACCCAATCATAAACACACACTAAATTAGATACCCATAAGGTTAATACACTAGGGTTGGGTCACAACCCTAGTAAAAGTCTAGCTACTCATATTGGGATTTGAAGAGAATAAGGAGGAAAAATTAACTAAACTCATAATGGATGCTTAAGATGATTAAAGCTAATGTAAATACACTAAAGCATGTAAAATTTCCTAAAGTAGTAAAGAAAATCGGCTACAGCAACTTCAGGTGTTTAAAATTGACCTAATTTTGTGAAACTCGTCTATTTATACAAGGTTGAAAATCACGAAAAAAATACCCCTCGGGAGGTTCTGTGGCCGCACAATTCCATGTAGGGTCCGCTGATTTCTTCATCTGGCAGGAAGCGGAGTTTTGCGGCCGCACATTTCTGAACTGCAGCCGCGAATTAATCTTCTGCGGCCGCACATTTCTGGGTTGAGGCCGCATTATTCTTGGGTGGTCCGCAATTCACAGAGGCTTCTGGACTTAGTCTTTTTGCATACTCTCTGATCTTCGACTCTAAGCGTAGTTTTTGCGGCCACATAATTCATGTGCGGTCCGCACTTTGCGTAAAGTTCTGCTAATCTTCTCTCCTTAGTTTGCGGCCATAGATGGAATTATGTGGTCCGCAATTTCTTCTGCGACCACAAAATTCCTTCTGCGGAACGCACATTTGTGCTTCTGTGCCCTTTAATTCCTTCTGCTTTGGAACACCCCTTTTTGAGTCAGATTTAATCTCCTGCAATTTTGCACAATTTCATTAGGTTTGGAAACACAATTCAATTGTTTTTGGACTAAAACATATGCTAAAATGTGCTAATAAGCAGTCAAAATCCCCACTTATCAATAACCGACCCCATGTACTCAATAAGTAATAAACCTGACCATATATTAAAAGTAGTGACGAGCTGGGACAAAGGTCGGAGTCCAACACCAACAGCCAACAACAGTTCATAACAATATAATAAAAGTGATAAAAGAAACAACTCAGAGATATGATCTTCAGCTCATTCATAATTCCGGAAAATAGGCATGCCTTTCAAGTATATCAGTGAAAATCCAAATCTTTTACTGTAATCACCAAAATATGAGTAAATCTGAAATAAAAACTATGATTTCCCCCAAAACATTCAACAACAGGTAAAATGTTTCATTATAAAATGGCATGAGGAAAGTAAAACTCTATGTCTGCATGTCAATCCATAGGTGAAGTCATGAATGATGCAAGATCGTGCAACATGAGGAAATGTATCTCTATGCCTGTATGTGAAGCGTGCATGTCGACTACAATGCAACACAATGACAAAACCCTATGAATACTCTCTGAGTATCAATTCACTCAGTCCTCACAGTTACTCGGCACTCGCACTCGCACTCGGCACTCCTACTCAATAGGTACCTATGCTCGCTGTGGGTGTGGAGACTCCGGAGGGGCAGATCCTGCACAAGCGCTAATATAACCCAATCATGGCATCAATAAATAAAGCCTGTTGCGGCGTGCAGCTCGATCCTATAAACATCCTCACAATCAGGCCGTCGGCCTCAATCATTCATCAATCTCTCTAGTCTCTCGGACTCACAAATCTCATGCCAATCGGCCCAAAAAATGATAATATAATGTGAGACAAATGATATCAGAGACTGAGCTATGATATGCAATGAATGAGAATGACTTAATATGTAATTGCAATTTAAGCAAATAACTCAACAGTAGAAATGACCTCAACGGGTCCCAACAGGATAAGCATATAGCCTTAACATGATTTCTAACATGGATCATAGCTCATTACTCTAGCACATATAAATTTCATGGATAGAAACATGATTAGGTCACTAAACAGTACCACAGACTCAATCGAGTCATAATTCACACGGTGCACGCCCCCCGTTGCCTAGCATGTGAGTCACCTCAACACCAAATACATAACACACGTATTCGGGGTTCATACCCTCAGCACCAAGTTTAGAAGTGTTACTCACCTCGAACAAGCTGAATCTAATACCGAGTAAGCCAAACAATAATCTAGAAATGCCATCCCACGCGTATTATCCTTCGAACGGCTTGAAACTAGCCAAAAGCAACTCAAGAACATCAAATAATGCCAAAAGAAACAAACCTAATCGATAAAGGTGAAATCTTTAATCAAAAGCCCGAAGTCAACAAAAAGGTCAAACCGGGCCCGCATCTCGAAACCCGACAAAACTCACAAAATTCGACGACCATTCAATTAGGAGACCAACCATACTAGTTTCACTCAAATCCATCTCCGAACCGATGTTCAAAACTCAAAAATTCACTGTATAAAACTTTAGACAAAAACTCCCAAATTTCACTTTGAAATCATCAATCAAATGACAAAATTGAAGATGGATTCATAAAATACAACCAAAATCGAGTATAGAACAGTTATCCCAATTCATGTGATGAGAATCGCCTACAAAATCGCCCAAATCCGAGCTCCCCAACTCAAAATATGACAAAATGAACAAACCCTTGATAGTATATGTTTCTTCCCAACTGTTCTGCCGCGTTTCTTATGCCAAACAATCCCGAAATTCACATTTGATGCCTCTAATGGATTCCCTATGAAATTTCAGTCTTGTAAGGCTTTTGAATCACTCCATTTGACCTTATAATGAAGGAGATATATTTTTTTTCAATATTTTGAAATAATGCAGCTTTTTAAATAAGAATTCAGTGGCAATTTCGTAATTAATCTGAAAAGATATGGTAACCCAAATCATTAGTAAATTGACCATAAATTTCTTCATACGATGTCGAAATTTGATGATTCCAGTTGATATGGTTCCCAAATTATGATACGGATCTATGCTTCAACCAAATCAGAAATTGGAGCTCATTTGTTTAATGTTGTACTATTTATGCTTGAAGAAAAGACATTGAAACATAAAAAATGAGCGTAACACAACCCAAACCTATCCGAAACTCACCTGAGCCCCTCGGGACCTCGTCCGAACATACCAAAAAGTCCCATAACATAACACGGACTTACTCGATCCCTCAAATCATGCATAACAACCTCAAAACCATGAATCGCACCTCAAATCGAACTTAATGAACTTTGAATCTTTCAATTTCCAAAACCCGTGCTGAACCTTATCAAATCAACTTGGAATGAACTCAATTTTTTCACACAAGTCTCAAATGACATAAGGAAGCTATTTTGATTCCCGGAAACACAATCTGTACCCGATATCATCATAGTCAACTCCCGGTCAATCTTATGAACATTCCAAACCTTCAAATTGCCAACTTCCGCCAATTAGTGCTGAAACTTTCTAGAAATATCCAAATGCAAATTCGGGCTTATGACCAAGTCCAAAATCACCGTACGAACCTAACGGAACCATCAAAACTCTGATCTAAGGTCAAATACTCAATAGTCAAACTTGGTCAACTCTTCCAACTTAAAGCTTCCTAGTGAGGATCATTCTTCAAAATCAAATCTGAATCAGCTGAAAACCAAAACCAGGGATACACACAAGTCATAATACATCATATAGAGCTACTCATACCCTCAAACCACTGAGCGAAGTGCAAATTCTCAAAACGACCGGTCGGGTCGTTACATTCTCCCGCACTTAAACATACGTTCATCCTCAGACGTGCCAAGAGTCGTTCCAAAGCCTTGAAATCATTGTGCAACCTTAACATGCACATACCCGGGGGTGATCCCACGTCATCCCAACCCATGTAAGCCTAAAAACACAACATAACCGAAGATCATTACTTTAACTTAGTCTGTAAGCTTTACAACCCAATTTCCAACATCTAGAATTTCATACAAGACTTGAATCTCGCATCTACACATTGTATAAGTCTGAACAAGATGTATCAAGCAATAACCATAACCCAATATATAATCACATGATATATTACACAACTCGCATGTTAGTAGCAATAATTCCGGATCACAGTAGCTGCTCAAAATAAACCTGATGCTGGTAGTAAACCTCATATCAAATAAAACCTCGATCAAAACCTTTGTACACTGCAGATGATGACAGAAACATGCAGAAACTCATAACTACTCATCAGACCAAGAAGTAATGCAGATCTGCCTCTCTCGTCCGACAAGAACCAAAGCCAAATACTAAGCTGACTTTCGACATTATTCTTCCAATCATATCGCAATCAAATCCTATAGTATCCATTCTAGGTCCAACGACCTTATCTCATCAAACACAACTATTCTATTGACATGCCACAATAATACAACCTAAAGTCACAACCGTGCAGTCTGTACACCACTATGCAACGATTCAAATGTACACCACTATGCAACAATTCAAATGTACTCAAACATGAAAAATGACTCAAATGAGGGAATCGTCCCGCAAGGTCAACAAGTGCCACCACAAATGCAATGCTACGAACCCCTCACACATAGTGGATCCGAAACACATGAATCTAACTCAAAAGATCATATCTCAACATAACTCTGCTGCAATGCATGCCCCTATCCAAACATCGGTCCTATGAAATACCTCAAGCCACAATACTCAAAATAAACAACCACACGCAATTCGACATTATGTACACAAAATGCACGACCATAACCATGGAGAAGCGAGTCCCACAATATACCACAGCCTGAAAAGACCATAACCAAGGAACAATCAATCATTCAACACTCTAATAACCATTTCGCTCAAATTACGCTACAAGGCCCAAACATAACCGCATCGCGTGTGCATACAACTAACAAGTCACAATCCCTCGTAGCAATGTAGAGTAACAAATAGAACATATCCGAACACGAACAAGCTCAACTCTAATCGAATGACACACCATTCAGCAATAACAGTGCTAATTCAACAAATCTGACTCGGTGTAGATACACATCCCCATTAGTCCTACCAATAGAGCCCCCAAATCAACTCTTGTCACCCCCAAATGGACAAATGGCCCTCCGTAAGTCCACAATGACCTAGCCATAGCACGTACTACCAAATAGCTAAATTTGGCCATATCTTCGCAATCCGCAACCCCAAAACGATCTACTTCTGAGAACACCCAGTCTCCAAATCCATAGAACACATGAATCGCCATAATTGATCCCCACTCCACCACTCAAATGAATAACACATCTCTCATACATAATCATCCCCACAAGAAATACCTCTATAATTCTTCCATGCAACATAGCAAAATCTGAACATCAGCAGTCAATCAACCAGCCGAGTACCACAGTACCAATGAAGCATCCGTAAGTGAAAATACAATGCGCCTTCTGAAATGCGCACCCTTCTTGTGAATTACCAAGTAGTAATAGCATTCATCTAGTCGTCTAAAACCATCCATGGTGTCTAAGAATTCATGACCTTTCCTTCAAAACTGAACCGTGACCTTGCACGTGCAAACCTCAATCCTACACAACACACTGCATCTATCATGCCATCATATGAAAAGCACGAGAATCTCATAATCAACTCTGAGTCACCGGCAAAATATATACCCGATCAGTCAGAAACCTTCCATTTGATCCCATCTAGGAGAAAATCATAATACGCAGCATGCTCCTCACGCCGGTAAGAAATATCGCTCTCAAACGTGGTACAAACCATCAAGAACTCTTCGAAACCCATTTGCACATAACTAAACCTTCATAACTGAATCTCTCTAACTCAACCAAGCCACACAGGTCGCCAAACCCAAGAGTATTGCCACAAAACACCTGTAGAGACTCACCATATCATGAGTAGCCAAAGAACCGATCATATTCATTGTCGTGCTGATCCAACCTACTACAAAGCTGTCCTATTTCTCCGAGTTCCTTCGAAATTACCCTCAACTAGACACTTCTCCTTGCCAGAACACCACGATCCTTACCCCAAGCTCACCACAAGAAACCCTAACATAAAATCACACCACCCTAAGGCCCATAAGCCGCTGTATTCCCTCTTAAGCACCCAAAGTACCACAACCGAGACACGTATTCTAAAGTGACTTTCTGTGAATCTAAAGTCGTTTCCTTCACCTTCCTAATACTGAAATGTAAAATCCATAATGATAAAGAAATACCACGAGTCTTGACGCCATTCAATGTAAATCTCATATTCTAGCCTTATACAAATCCTAAAAATACCCAATTGCTACATATAACTCCTGAATCCATTAGAAGCTTCTCGAGAGTCATCCACTCTGCTTAAATCTCAATTGCACCACCCAAACGGGCCGAACGACCTCTGCCCCATTAGCACGACGACATCCAAAGAAGTATCCACACCTCTAAGCAACCGAGCAAATTCCTACTCCATGCGCACTACATCCTTCACGAACAACAACTCAATCATTCCATGACTCCGTATATCCATAAAGTATAATACATCAGGCATCCAAAAATTTCTTTGCTCTGCAAGTCATAATCAATCCACAAGTATAACTCCAACCGAGACCAATACAACATGTAACCATGCAATCAGATCATCGATAGCAGACTCCCCCACTTGGCTCAAAGCCATAGAACAATACACCTAATGACTCATAATACCAATACTCCATTGCTGCCATATTCCTTCACCAAAATTCAAGTCAATCCTACACAAGCTCATGTAGTAAAAACCATCTAATACCTCAAATCATCTAGAAATCTCGCATTCTTTCTCGTAACGGTCATGTCAACTTTGTCAACCAATCAAAACTCAAATTGCAACACTTATAACCCATTGGTAGAAACGATACCCTCCTCACAATATCATAAGGATCGAATATCGGTAGATTACCCCGCAGGTGATAACCCACCTGCTTAGCCTCAAACTGACATCTCTCTATACCCCTTCATAGTCGCAACAACTACACAATCACTTAATCTTCCCGAGTCTGAACTCATCAACGAGACATGAAAATCTACTTCATTCCACAAGTGAAATAACACGAAAAATCTCTCAAAAACCTTCATAACTCAAGACTGTATGACACATCCGTAGAAATCGAGCATCCAATAGTCCTTTTCACATCTCAAGCAAACTCTTCCTGTCACATTTAAACCATCTGAACACATCCTGCAGTCACATCCTACTATTCGTATAGCAATCCAACCACTCAACGAGCCACTAGTCCAACTCATAGGGACACCCCTGGACATAGAAGTCCAAAAGCACATGCTCATACAACTGAAACTGCCTAGCCTAAGTTGCGGTCCAAACCGGGCCTCAAGTCCTCCAGACTAGCCCATCACCAAAACACAAAAAACACATCTCGCACCTCATCCATGGAATCCACAAGCCGTTGATGTACAGCTAATACTGAGTGCTCACATATGCATATGTGTGAGTGGAAACAAATTCAAAGAGATACGCGTCAAGTTGAATAAATGTTGTACGATAAGGAAAGAAAGACAGGAAGTTTATCCTAAATGTCCTGTAGCCTCTCGAAGATAGGCATGGACGTCATCATACCGATCTGCAAGACTCTACTAGACACTTTCTCATGACTCATAGAACCTATGAACCTAGAGCTTTGATTCCAACTTGTCACGACCCAAAGTCTAACCAGTCGTGATGGCACCTATCCCCCACCCGCTAGGTAAGCCAATTAGCAACCTTCCAATTCAAATGATATTTTCTAAGAGAATTATGATAATACAACTAAATTTTTATACAAAAAAATTTCAAGGACAAGTAGTACAAATCATGAGCTTCTAAGATTTAGAGTTTGCAAAACTAGTACGAAATAAATACATCATCTTTTTGAAATGTACATAAACAGATTCTTATTAATCTAAAGCCACCATAAACAAGTGGCAGCTACAACAGGAATGCATGTACATCTTCAAAACCAGCTCCCACCATAAGCAGCAATATCATCTCCAAAATCTGCACGCAAGGTGTAGAAATGTAGTATGAGTACAAATGATCCCATGTACTCAATAAGTAACAAACCTAACCTTAGGCTGAAAGAAGTGACGAGCTGGGACAAAGGTCGGAGTCCAACACCAATAGCCAACAACAGTTCAAAATAATATAATAAAAGGGATAAAATAAATAACCAAGAGATATGATACTCAACTCATTCATAGTTCCGGAAAATAGGCATGCTTATCAAGTATATTAGCGAAAACCTAAATCTTTTACTGAAATCACCAAAATATGAGTAAATATGAAAGAACTGTGATTTTTCCCAAAATATTCAACAACATGTAAGATGTTCCATTATCAAATGGTATGAGGAAAGTACGTCTCTATGCCTACATGTCAATGTATTGTGAAGTCATGAATGACGCAATACCGTATAGCATGAGCAATATGCATCTATATGCATGTATGTCAAGTGTGCATGTCGAATGCAATGCAACACAGTGATAAAACCCTATGCATACTCTCAAAGTATCAATTCACTCAGTCCTCCCAGTCACTCAGTCCTCCTAGTCACTCAGTCCTCATAGTCACTCAATCCTCCCAATCACTCGACACTCGCACTCGCACTCGGCACTCGAACTCAGTCGGTACCTTTGCTCATTGTGGGTGTGCAGACTCCGGAGGGACAGATCTTGCACAAGCGCTAATATAAGCCAATCATGGCATAAATCAATAAAGCCTGTTGCAGCGTGCAGCCCGATCCCTCAAACATCCTCATAATCAGGCCCTCAACCTCAATCAGTCATCAATCTCTCTAGTCTCTCGACCTCACAAATCTCATGCCTATCGGCCCAAACAATGATAATATGATGCGAGACAAATGATATCAGAGACTGAGATAGGATATACAATGAGTGAGAATGACTGAGTATGTAATTGTAATTTAAGAAAATAACTCAGCAGCAGAAATGACCTCAGCTGATCCCAACAGGATAACCATATAACCTAAACATGATTTCTAACATGGATCACAACTCAATTACTCTAGCACGTAGAAATTTCATGGATAGAAACAAGATTATGTCACTACACAGTACAACAGAATCAATCGAGTCATAATTCATAAGATGCATGCCCACACGCCCGTCACCTAGCATGTGCATCACCTCACACACCAAATACATAACATGTATATTTGAGGATCATACCCTCAGCACCAAGTTTAGAAGTGTTACTTACCTCGAACAAGCCAAATCCAATACCGAGCAAGCCAAACAATACTCTAAAAATGCCATCCCGCGTGTACTGACCTCCGTACGGCTCGACACTAGCCAAAAGTAACTCAAGAATATCAAATAGTGCCAAAGGAAACAAACCCGATCGATAAAGGTGGAATCTTTAATCAAAAGTCCCAAAAGTCAACAAAAAAGTCAAACCCGGGCCCACATCTCGGAAACCGACAAAACTCACAAAATCTGATAACCTATTACGAGTCCAACTATACTAGTTTCACTCAAATCCGACTCCAAATTGATGTTCAAAACTCAAAAATTCACTTTATAAAATTTTAGACAAACCGCCCAAATTTCAATAACCGAAGATGGATCCATGAAATATAACCAAAACCGAGTATAGAACACTTATCCCAATCCATGTGATGAAAATCAACTCCAAAATCGCCCAAGTTTGAGCTCCCCAACTCAAAATATGACCAAATGAACGAACCCTCGATATTATATGTTTCTGCCCAACTGTTCTGCCTCGTTTCTTATTCCATACGATCCTGAAAACCCACTTTTGATTTATCTAATGGATTCCTTCTGAAATTTCAGTCAAGTTAAGCTTTTGAATCACTTCATTTGACCTTATAATGAAGGAGATATGTTGGTTTCAATAATTGGAAATAGTGTAGATTTTTAAAAACGAATTCAGTGGCAACTAATCTGAAAAATTTGGTAACCCAATTCTTAGTAAAATGACCATAAATTCCTCATACGATGTTGAACTTGATGATTGCAGTTGTTGTGGTTCCAAAATTAGGATACAGATCTAGTGCTTCAATCAAAACATAAATTGGAGCTCATTTGCTTAATGTGGTACCATTTATGCTTGAAGAAATGACGTCGAAACATCAAAAAATGCGCGCAACACAACCCAAACTTATCCGGAACTCATCCGATCCCCTCGGGACCCCATTCGACATACTAACAAATCTCATGACATAACACGGACTTACTCGAGGCCTCAAATCACGCATAAAAATATCAAAACCACGTATCGCACCTCAAATCGAATTTAATGAACATAGAATCTTTCAACTTCCAAAACTCGTGCCGAACCTTATCAAAGCAAATCGGAATGAACTCAAATTTTTCACACAAGTCCCTAGTGACATCACGAAGCTATTCCAATTTCCATAACCACAATCAGTAAACAGTGTCTCTTCAAAGAAAAAGAAAGAAATAACCCAAACAGTCCATCCAGAGGAGACAGAGAGACTCTTTTAAGAGTTTGATTTAGCTGAAATATTCAACTCTCCTTTCGAGTTCCCATTGCTACTACCGGTCAAAGGGGTGATACTTCAAGTGCTGTCCCAACCTCTGCTCCAACATTATTCACTGTAGATCGAGGCAAGGTATTCGTTCTCTACCCCCCCCCCCCCC
>MCJB01036582.1:115430-137867 GCA_002018475.1 Nicotiana obtusifolia
TCGTTCTCTACCCCCCCCCTCCCTTCCCGGTCACCAGATAATGGGAACATGGAGAGCACTTTTCTGAATCTAATCTGGGACCCTAATGGTAAACTTAGTATTACCATTACGGTTCCGGATGAATGTCACATTCTCTCTAAGATGGCTGGGTAGAAAAACTATACGAAACCCTTGGCTACTTAGAAGGACTAGAAGAAAATGAACGCTCTTTTTGCTCAGTGTCTTATCAACAATAGCATGCATCTCTCTGCTCAGGTACTTTTTGCCTTTTTTTTAAACCTTTTTCCCTACTTACTTTAAACATTATCTTTTAGGCCAATATTCTTACTTCTCAGGGTCTCCAAGGGATGTTTTTTGAGAAGGAAGAACTTCAATATGAGCGTGATTGACTTGTTGAGCGTCTTTTGGCCTTAGAGGCCAAACTTTCTCAAATGGAAGAGCTTGACGCCCAGTTGGAGCAAACGGAGAAAGAAAAAAGAGCTGACAGCCAAGAAGTAACAAACTTCATGATGAACTTGCGGAGTTGAAGGGAAAGTGGGCAGAGCTACAAGATGCTCTTACTTCGGCTACTGAACGAGAGTCATCTCCATAGAAAAGATCTGGGCCTTGGAGAATGACTTGCATTCTAAGACAGAGTAAGCTACCGCGGCCAAAGAGAAAAAGGCCAAAATGGAAAAAAGGCTCTGAAAGGTCATGGATCAAAATCGGGAGCATGCAAAGTCTAATTCTGACCCAGCAGAGACCTATGGGATTTTGAAGGTCAAAAATGAGCGACTGCAGTCGAAAATCCAAGAGCTCCGAGCAAGATTCTGAGCTCAAGAGGAGTCCTTTATGGTTGAAGACTCATGTTGTCTATAGCATGTGAAAAAAAACTCAAGAAGACGTCAAAATCGACATTGAGAACAGAGAGGATTGCATTACTGAGGCTCGTACCTCAGAAATAATTTCCTTCGATTATATGCCCCCCGACTTTCTGCTTCAAGTTCCACATGAACCAGCTCTGAATATTATGATGTAATGACCCAAAACCTGTAATTAGCCGCGATGGCGCCTAACACCGCCGTTACGCAAGCTCACAAGTGTACCTCTAATTTAGTTATCCCTTTTTAACTTTTAAAATAGAATTTTCCTTTTAAAACACCGAAATAGGTAAGACCTCATGTAACCGTACATACTCTTTTCTCAAAATATCAAGCGTGAGAAATACATAAACCATAGTGATAGTAGTAATAAGTACAACTATAAATAAATGGTAGAAGCCCCCAAAACCCAGTGCTGCAAGTGCCTGAGCAATCTAGAGAATATACAAAACTAATACAACTACTGTCTGAAGAATAATAGACAGAAATTGTAAACAAGGTAGAGGGAGACTCCAGTGCTGCAAATCGAAGCAATGCAAGCAGCTCACCACTATGTCTCCGTAGAAGTGCGGCCCCGAACCAACCATCCTTGCAAGTCATAAAACAATAAAAGCACATATGGGATGTCTTAATTAGGGAAACGAGGATCTAGAGATAACCCGGCCATGTCCTTACATATGAACTTGGCGATGAAGATGAAGGTATAGAGCTTGAGCATGATGATGAAGGAATACATGAGCAAGCCTTAGATCCGTCAGCTCCATTCAATGACTCATGATCTTGTGCTCCGAAAAGTGTGATTCTAGAAAATGCTCCAACCTTTGAGGCCTCCAAGACCTCGGCTTCTTCTAATCAAGCGGATTAATTTACCTTGTAAAGATATTTTATTTTTTTGTTTTTGTTTTTTAAACTCATGTACCCTCTCTGGGCTCTCTTTTGGGCATGGAAATTGAAATAAAAAAATTATTTTTCCTTCACTTTATACTTTGAATTACTTTAATTGTTGGGGATTTAAGTTAGCAAAAGAATATTTCCATGCTTTTTTATCAAAAATGTCCGAAACATTTCGCATCCGGTTGAGTTTATTACCGGGTATTCTAGATTCCGATTTTTAACCGTTTTACTGGAACGGATTCATAAAAAGGCCCTATGTTTACGATGCTATTGAAAAGGACGTCTCTTGTTCATTCCGACATAATTATTTGATATTTTCATAACATACAAACAAAGGAAACACCAAATTATTTGGACAAAAAATAATAGATAGATGACAAAAAAGTTCATTTATTTCTTTCACTCACAAAAATATATTCAACCAAGTAAGAAAAATTATTTTTGCCAAATAATTGAGTTGCTAATTCATGTAGCTAACCCGTAACTCTTATTTCTATGAGGCTTGATTTATTGTCCCCGGCACCGGCTTGAGGTAACCTATAATGATTGAACTTTTGAATTCAGAACATGTGACCCCAATTTCAGCAGTCCCCAATATTTCTACACTTCTGGTACCATTTTTCACTTGCTTCTATTTTGAAGCTAACATCAATACTTTTAGTGTTATCAACCACGCTCTCGTACCGGTAGGTATAATTCCCCCAATGTTGGAATGTAAAGTATAATGATTTGAATACTTAATTTCTGGTAAACGATCACATTTTATTTTCATAATACGCTTTTTGTTACTGCCTCATTAAAAACCTTGCCAGAAAAGCCATTTGGTACAAAAACAGGACGAAGGAAAAAAGAGTGCAACTTGTATTTCCTATTTAACCATCAACCTTCAACAATAATACCTTTTTAGATGACACACGGTCCAGTTTCTTGGCAATGTAACTCCATCTTGATTTTCTAATTGATACAAGTCCTTATCGGTTATATCTGAAATCCGGTAAGGACCTTCCCAATTTGGTCCCAACTTTTCAATGTTGACTTTCTAAGTTGTTGTGAGTTACTTTTCATAGAATCGGGTTTCTGATGTGCCGTATAAATGCTGCCCTTTTGATACTAATTACATAGACTTTAGCTCATCTTTTAGAGCATTATAAGTCATTTCTTATGTAGTTTTAGTATTTTGCCGGAAACCAGACTTGAAGAGCCAAGAACATGAAAAAGAAGACGAAAATACATGCAGAGGCAGAAATGTAACAGGTCTGCGACCGCAAAAGTGATATGCGGACCGCAGACCCATCACAGAGTGAAGCAGACCATCAAAGTTTCTGAGAGTCAAGTCTGCGATCTATTGTGCGGTCGCATGACTCTTGTGTGGACCACATAGTGATCACACAAATACAAAAGGAGTTCCAATGAAGATGACTTTGCGGTTTGTTATACGATCGCGAAACCAATATGCGGACCGCATAAGCAAAATGCGACGGAAAACTGAAAAACTTTGTGATCAATTCTTCAGTGAAAATGAAGATGTGCGGGCGAAAGCGTTTTGCGATGCATTCTGCGGTCGTAGACTTGATCTGCAAGGTCATTTTTGTCACTTTTTGACCACGACTTTTAGGCCTTTATAAATAGAATGATTAGGCTTTTTGTGGACCATCTTGTCAGAAAAAGAGGCTACACTTAGAGCATTGAATACACCATTATTTTGAAAGCTTTTGGGAGAGATTCCAAGACTTCATTGTGGGTCGGTGACCAATATTCCTTAGGTCGTTTCTTATTGTCCGAAAAAATTTTAGACGGTCGGTGACCAATGTTAGCGTAGGCTATAGCACACGAAAATATAGGAGTTCTCGTTTTATGGCCCTAATATGCCAAAAAATGAGGAACTGTCATTACGGGTCGGTGACCAATGTTCCTTAGGTCGTTTCGTATTGTCCGAAAATATTTTAGACGGTCCGGGTCTGAGGTCCCAGGCCCACGCGAAAGGCATGGCTATTTATTTATAAGCTTTGTGACTTTATTTATTACTTTGTTCTTGTATTCAAGTATGAATAGCTAAATTTAAATAGTAAGGTTGGGGACCCTAAGTGGGTGTAATGTTAATGGATGTTTACCATTGAATATATATATATATAATGATTGGTTGATTTCTATTCATTTCTCATGCTTCTCATTTATGGTTGATTGTTGCAAACATTGACTAGTGCCATGTTACTCTATCTTTACTTGGAAAAGTGGGCTAGGGTTTGGTAGAATTGAATAGCAAGAACTCAAAGCTTTAAACTTAGTTTAATAGAACCGCTTAGGGATAAATGGGTTCTACTTGGCATCAATTGGTTGTTATTAATTGTAATTCTTTTATATATGAGAAAATCATAAAGAGGAAATACTACCTAATTATTGAAAAATATTGGGTAGTCATTTAGGTACCATGTGCATATCAAATAACATTCTTTTAGAAATATATCATATTAACACCGATAGCACTACATTCCATTGACGGGGACACAATCTTGATTTCTTAATCAATTTCTCTTAACAAAATGGTGTTTCTTGACAATTCACAATTACAAAACTCTTTTTAAACTAACGGAGCAGAAGTGCGGCTTAAGTCAAGTTTCACACTATTCAAGTAACCTTTACACACATATTCCCTGTATGATTCGACTCCAACCTAGTTGGGTATTTGACATCGATCTGCTTAAATCAATTATATAGGTGTAATTTGAGCATATCAAATTTTGGCGCCGTTGCTGGGGATCAATTTGGCCTATTTAGGTTGTCTGAGAAGTAAGCATACGTGCTTTAGTCCAAATTTGTGAATATTTGTGTAATTATTTTCTTATCTTTGTTTTTTTTTTCTTATTTGTTTCTTGTTTACTTTCTTAGTTTTGTAAAATGGCATCGCATAATAAAAATTGGTCGGATGGTAGTTATTCATACTTAGATGACCCTTGTCCTTATTGTGGAGGACCAAACTCATGGAAAAGTTATTTAAATTCTCCCGGGGGAAAATTGTACGCTCAATCTCAAACCCATGAGTGGAGTATTTGTGATAAGTTCAGTGGTCAAAATGGTCATTGGGATAATTGTGCTTATTTGTCCTTCCCTTTCCTGGTCCCCCGCTATGATGCTTCTTCTTTTTGTGATGACAAGTATAGGGATATGGAAGGGGAAGAAGTTGAGCATGGTAGAAATGGAGACTTCAAGCTCATGGTGGAATGCCTACTTGAAGGAGGAAACAAATAGCAAAATGCCTTGGAGGAGCTTTTGGAAAATAGTCTCCAAAATGATTTGGCACTTGAAAGGTTGAACTTACAAATGAGAGAAATGCTTGAAGCTTTAGAGGTCCAAAAAGCCTCATAAGTGAATGATAGCCAAGAACCTTCCATAGAGGTTAAGCCAAAAATCCTTCTTTGGCACTTGATCAAAACCAAGAAGAACTCTCAAATTTTCAAAATGAGAGGATGATGCTCATGTCGGATGCCATTCTTGAAAATGAGGAGAAACACAACTTGGCACTCGAGGATTGAAACAAACACTAACTCAAAATGATGAGAATATCTGCACTTTGAAAAATCAAATGAATTGAGGCTCACTATCTCACCAACTTGAGAGTATGGAAAAAGGTCAAGAAGAGTCCAACTTCGAGGAAGAAAGTGAGCTTTATTTGGAGGAATCACGAATTGAAAATCCGCCAACCGACTTCATACTTGTTAGTGATGCCAAGAAGAATATGGAATTAGAGTCAAACAGTGTAGTTGAAAAGATGGTTGAATTTGACTCTAGTTCGGGGGACCAAGAGGATATCAAAATCCGGAAAAAAATTGCAATTTGGAGGCTTGATGTCACATTCCAAGCATTTCTCAACATTGGAATTGTGTGGTGATATGGGAATTGAACTACACGACTCTACCAGTATTGCACAGAGGGGAGGCAACGGCCATACATCTTACAATTTGAAGGTACAAAAAGGCAAAATGACATTCCTCACATGAAAGCCAAGAAATGTAAAATGAAGTAAATGGCATTTGGCTTGATCATCTACTTACCACTTCCCGTCATCCGTGGTCACAAACTTTTGGGTGCCTAGTTCATATCTTCCAAGTGGCGTGAAAAGTGGTAAAGTTGATTCGCGTCGTGCCACGACGTTAAATGCGGCGCTTGGTGGGAGGCAACCCATTGTTTTCAAAAATTTTAGTCATTTTTCAAATTTCCCTTTTTAGAATAGCTTAGTATATTATTTTTGACTAATCTGCCAAGTTTCACAAATTTTGGAGTTGATTTGAGCAGAACGGGTTGACCAGGCAGTCAAAAATAGTAGTTGAAGAAAACTGTTGAACTTCACGATTGCATAAAATGACCTGCCTTCACACATGACAAAATTTTTCCTATCTCTACGCGATCGCCAAAGATAAACGTGGTCACGTCTGATTGGTTAGTTTCTTCTACGCGAACACTTTTGTTGAAAAGCGATCTGGTTAACAGGTAAGTTTCTGAACATTAAAACACTAGAAATAAAAATAAAGCCCACTTCTTCTCAAAACACAATAATAGCACTCCCTGCTCCTCTAACCCCTGGAAACAATCTCCAATCCTCCTCTTGCTTCAAGTCCATAGCATTACTAACTTGTCATCCTCAAGGTATGTGGTTTCTTACTTTTCCCAATTCTTGTTGTGAAATAGTTGAAGGGCAGCCATGTTTTCAAGGGTTTAGGGCTTGAGTTAAAATTTTAAAGTAGAAATCTTTTGTGCTTTACATGATTGCTTGCTAGGTGAGATTGATTAAGTGATTTAGCTTTAACTCTTAAAATTTTTGTGGCTAGATCCGTGCTTTAATTCTCTGAAAATCTAATGTCCATCGTATGTTTTTTGAAATGGCTAAACAAACTGTTACTGTGCGAGGAAGATGACCCTCGTGATCGTGATGCCCCATTCGGCTATCGCGTAGGTCTAATTCTGCTGAGAACCATGATTGCTCATCACCATCGAGTTTACCCTTCTGAGATCGCGTAAGGTTACGTCTTCTGGAAACAAAATTGTTCTTCGTGATCGTGTGCTCAATTCTATGATCGCGATTCATTAAATCCCTGGCAGCAATACAGTAGCTTTGCCAATTCTGATCGTAAGGCTTTTTGGTCGCTTTCTTTGGTCTAAATACCTCCTAATACAATGCTTTAAGTATCCATGTAGGTGTTTAACATGTTCACTCCTTTTGTAGGTACTTTGATCTTGAAAATGGCTTCGACATCAAACGAAAATGTTCAAGAATATGCCGAACAAGTTGTCAAAGAGGAGTACTTTGATCGGGACATATTCTCATCACTAAGATGTTCCCACCGCTATGACAAACAACTGTGTAGAAGCATGATTAAGGAAAAAGGCATTCTTCTGACCAACCTTGAAGGTTAGTGGCTCGAGTTCCATGGAAGATTGACATCGAGTGGATGGATTTTCTTTGCGGAAGAACCAAGAAAAGCCAATCATGAACCAATAAGGGAATTTTATGCAAATGTTGTGGAGACTGACTTCAAGAATTATTTGGTTGTTTCTGTCAGAGGCAAGTAAGTCCGCTTTGATCCAGAACTAATAAATGCATACTACAATCTTCACAATGATGACAACCAAGTGTATAGGGATAGAGCTAAAAAATTGGGCAGACAGTAGTTTGTGGACCATTTGCATGGAGGAAAGATGCCAAATTGGATAAGAAATCACTCAAGGATCGAGTCTTCTGAGTTCACTGCCGAGAGCAAGACTTGGCTCTCCATTATCTATGCTCGAGTCATACTTTCACGTAATGAGATAGAGGTTAGACTTGAGAAGGCAAAGGTGATATAAGCGATCATAGAGGGCACACCAGTGAACGTGGGCCAGCTTGTTGTTGATGAGATAGCAGAGGTTGTTGCGGAGAGGACTACGAGTTTATTCTTCCCATCATTGATCACTCCTTTATACTATGAGACGGGAGTGGAAAAGAGGCCTACAACGAAGGAAAAATTCCAGAGAAGCTCATTCATCCATTGTTGAGAAAGGGAGCAGGGGATGTACAAAAGAAAAGAAAGATTGATGTAGCATCTCCCTCATTTGACTAGTTTCCTGACACTATTACTGAGATGCTCGATTCTCCCGCAGATGCCACAGAAACTTGTACTGCTATTGTACCACTTGAGTAGGGACCTCTCACACTCAGGTATATCTCCCGCCAGGTCTATGGCATGGAGACAAAGGTCCGCCAGCTTGTAGCTGGTCTCGTTTCTGAACCATCTGGAGATAGTACATCCACAGATCCATCTGGCCAAGGAAAGGTCCCATCTTAACAAAGATGATGAGCACACTAAGGAAATTTTGTGGATCGGATGATTGCGACGAGGATGACTTGGAGCTCACAATTTACCTCTAGCTCGGAGTGATGTAGTTTCAGGGAGAACCTCTTTCATTTTATCTTGTTTTGTTTAGCTGCATTGAGGTTAGTGCAACACATTAGGTTTGGGGTGGCTCATTTATATATGATGGATGTATGTGGAGCATGGCTATTTTTTGTGAACTTGTGTAGATTCTTTAACATTTGTAGTTTATTAGTGATATTTTGTAGTTTATTTCTAGCATGTTAGCATTAGTTTTTATTTTCTTATTTTGTTACTTTATTTACTTGTAGTATTATAAATTAAACTCCTTGGTTTTTCTTTTTCCGCGGTTCTTTTCCAAGGAAATAATTTGTGTCGAACCGAGTGACTTTTTCCTATGATGGATGGCGTGACAACTTTCTTAAGGGATTAGTCTTGTCTAGTTTTTCTCTTTTTACGTAATTATTTTTTAGTTAGTTTAGTAGCTAGTAGTGAATAAATTGGTTATTGGGTGTGATCTTTTTGTCCATAAACCAACGTGTGGCTTGTCTGGTACCAACATGATTTAAACTTTGGCATATGACGTCTTGATCTTTAAAATGAAAAATGATTAAAGTGATAATGCTTGTTGTGACTTTTAGGTTCTACTTTTGGCTCTTTGATTCATTAAATAGTCATTTAGGTTATATGTGATTTTCTTTTGATTCATTGGTTTTAATTTGATTTTGGATTTTGGATTTATATGTCACTCGAGTTTGCATGTGCCATGTGTGGTGAGATTTGTTGTGAGTTCTTTTGCATTATTTGTAGTCTAGAACTTGCCCGGAATGTGCTTCAAGGTGAAATCCTAGACTAACTTGATTTGAAAAATGATGTTAAGGCTTCCTTGGACAGTTATTGTGCCTTAAATTTTCTACCCATGCATATTTTCCCTAATCAACCCCTTTGGAGCCTTTAAACTTTTTCTTTGATAATCATGTTACAAGCTTTAACCCTTCGTTCTTTATTGACCTGTCTTTTGGCATCCTACTTCCCTAAGTACTTTGAAAGTGTAAACATAGACTAAAAGCCTAAGTTTGGGGGTGAAGGTTGGAAAAGTTGATGCGGAAGTTGCTTAAAAGGTGAAAGGTAATTAAAAAAAATTAATGGAACCTTCCTTGATTTTTGAAAAGAAAATGAGTAAGAAAGAATAAAAAGGAAAGAAAAATAAGGAGTTATGAATAAAAGGAAGATAAGGTGTGGAATGAAAAGTGAAGAAAGGTTTGAAAATGTTTTTGAAGGAAGTGTGCTTTAATTGTTGTAAATTGTAGTGCTTAGGGAGGTTTTGAGTCACTCTTATCCAAATTGTGCCCTACCTTAACAAAAAACCTACATTACAATCCTTTAAGTCCTACTTGATTTTGAACCAAGTGTGTCTGCATTAGTGGAGAAATACATGAAGGGAAAGCCTATGGCACTACTTTTGTGCATTTGAATATCTTTGTGAGTGAGAGAGTTAATTCTTTCCAATTGGTATCCCATTTGTGTTTAAATTGGAATTTATAAGTTGGGATTCTCTCTGAAGTGTGAGGGAACATGAAATTTTGAGTTGTGAACATAATTCAATCTCCAATTGGGAGGAATGAACAAAAGAGAATTGTTTGTGATAATGAGGCAAATTTTGAAGCTTTAATGTCATGACCTGGTTGCTACTTTTATTAATGTGGTGTTTGAGCACTTGAATTGAAATGAAATTTGTGAGAAGTTTTTGGCGAGTCATATGCTTTGGATTAATTGTTGGTACCTACCGAAGTCACTAGATTGTGTTTAATTTGAACCTTTTTTTACTTGAAATGATGTTTGGTATGTCATTCAGCTTAATTGATGATTTTATTGAAGGATGTGCTTAGTTGTTGAATTGGTTGAGGACAAGCAATAGTTTATGTGTGGGGATTTGATAAATTGGTATTTTACCAAATTATCTCTTCTTGATACTTAGGCTTTTGTATGATTTTATTGAGAAACTAAGACATTTGTTGAGATTTATTGGCATATTTCAGGTATCAAGTGATTTAGAGAAGATATTGAAGAAAACAAGTCAAAACGTGTTAAAATGAGAAAAATGGATTGCTGCCAAATTATGCTCTTCGCGACCTTGAAGATCCATATGCTAGCGCGGAAGGCCAAGAAAACATACACCACGAACCCGGGGAAAATTCTGCAAAAGCGATGAAGAAAGCTGACCAGTGGTTGTCAAGTGCCCTACGCAAACGCAGGTTTTGGGTTGTGATCGCAGTTTTTGCAGCATTACTCTTCGTGATCCAGGCCTGTTTTTGCGAACCCGATTCACTGAACTTGGCAGAAATCTGGGTTGTGTTGGCATTTTATGTTTTTGACCCCAAAACCATTTAATACACGATCAGCTCATTTGTATAGAATCTTTGGCATCTTTGGTATATCTTTTGGCTCATTTTCAGTCTCTTGATTAGAGAACACAAGCTTTGGATCTAGGGTTCTTGCACACACACTTGAGTCTTGAAGATTTGAAGCTTTTGGTTGAGAATTTCTTACCCATTTATGTTTATTTCTTTATTTTCTTGTTTTGTATTGTATATCTAAGTGTGTAGTATTTTTTTACAACACCTAAATATTGTTTATGGGAATATTCATATTTAAAGTGTGGATTAAATATCTGTTGTGCTTATGTATCGAACGATTTTTATTTATATTGAAGTGAGTTATTGTTTCTTCAATTATTCATGTTCTTTAATGTTTCCAAAGGGATTAGCTAACCCTAGGACTCGCCCATTTAGTTCGAATTGATTTTAGGAACGATAATTTGGGGTTGGGAAAGATTAATTAACAAGAACTTGAGGCGTTAACCCTCACTTTATAAATTCTACCTATGGATAGGATTGAACTACTTGTAGACATATTCGGGTGTGCTTAATCTTTTAATTGTTTTAGGGATAATTCAATTAGAAAGTCTTGTTAGTCTTCGGAAGAAGCTAATATAGAATTATTTCCCGAGGCTAATGAACGTAAACTCGCTCATATTTGTAAAATCGTGAAATACATTGGATCGTTACTTGAGTGTAATTCCCAATGCATCCATGCTTGTAGCCATAGACCATTCTACTTGCTTTGTAGGTTAGTTTACATTTTCACAATTAGTTATAAATTTTTTCTCAAAACCTTTCCAAGTGTTTGGCTTAGCATAATAAGTGATAATTCTCTTACACGCCTAAACGCCTACATATTGTTTTCTGTGGGATTTGACCCTGGCTCATAGTTGGGTAATTATATTGCATGCGACCATGTCCATTTACTTTTTAGTTGTGGATTTAGACGTCACCAAAATTCGATGTGGCTGCCTTGCCGAACAATGAGGCAAGAAGTGTAACCGCCTTCTTGAAGAAGAACACATTTACTCGGTTTGGAACCCCAAGGGTCATCCCTTAGTGATGGTGATTCTCACTTTTGCAACAATGCTTTTGCCAAGTTGCTCGGAAAATATAGAGTTAAGCACAAGGTGGCCACCCCTTATCATCCTCAGTCAAGCGGTCAAGTTGAAGTCTACAACTGGGAGATCAAAAACATTCTAGCAAAATATGTTAATGCAAACAAGACCAACTAGTCAAAGAAGCTAGATGATACATTGTGGGCATATCGAACGGCATTTAAGACACCCATTGGCACCTCACCGTACCGGTTGGTTTTTGGTAAGGCTTGTCACTTGCCAGTGGAACTTGAATACAAAGCCTTGTGGGCATTAAAAAAGTTAAATCTTTACTGGGCCGAAGCTGCTAATATAAGGATGACACAACTCAACAAGATAGAGGAGTTCCGTTTCCATGCCTACGAGAATGCAGCCAAGTATAAAGAATGGATGAAGTTTGTTCACGACAAGAAGATTTTGAAGCGGGAATTTAAATCCAGTGACTTGGTCTTACTCTTCAACTCAAGATTGAAGTTCTTTCTGGGAAAACTCAAATTCAAATGGTCTGGCCTGTATAAAGTTGTGAGTGTGTCTTCCTATTGCGCTATTGAATTAGAATCTGAGGACGGGACACGAACTTTAAAAGTAAATGGACAAAGGGTCAAGCATTACCTCGGAACCAATGGAGAAAGGCAACTGGTAGAACAAAACGCACTCAAGGATGGTCCTGTACCAATCCCCACCAATGATTAGCCAACGAGGGGGGCAATATCGTCATGCTGCAACGTTAAATCAAGCGCTTCTTGGGAGGCAACCATGTGTTGGTAACATTTTTTGGTTAGATTTTAATTTTGGTAGGTTTATTTGTAAGTGTTAAACAATTTGACGTGTGTGTTAGAATGCAGGTTACCCAAAATACAAAGAAATAGGACGCAAAGGCAGAGGGAAAATGAAGGAAAGCAAGCTGAGCTTCATCTATTGTTCTACGGCAACATATGCGGCCACATAATACGTTCGCGGACCGCATAATGGTCGCAGACACAAGCAGAGCACCATTCAAATTGGGCCTTACAAATGCAGAGAAAAATCAACTTCTGCGGCCCGCAAAATCATTCTGCGACCACATAGTGGATCGCAAATCTGTTGCGCACCACCTAGGTACTAACCCATCACAAAACACTATGCAGCCACATAATACGTTATGTGATGGTCTTTTCATCGCAAAACCGTCGGGGTATTAAACCCTACTTCTTTCTCTCTCCTTTTTTCCATCTATCGTCTCTAATCTCACATACCCAGGCACGAAACATAACACAAAAGAAAACACTAAGAAAAATATAAAGAAATTTAAAAGAAAGGCTCACCTTGCTCGCGATTCACCCCAAATTGGCTTGCTCGATCGTCTGAAATCTGGTATGTAAGTTTCCAGCATTTCTTTTGCTCAGTTAAGTTAAACATTGTCGTGCGCTCTCACTCACCGCATTCTCCCTTCTCATTCATGATACCCTTCTCTATCTACCCATTTTCTTATCTCTTGTACTGGGAATCAACTTTGGGGGAAAATATGAGTTGTGGGTCACTCAAAATTTGGGGGTTAGAATTAGGGGGACAGATTTGAATGTGGGGGTTGGAGATTTGTGGGAATTTGCATTAGGTATTATGAGGCTGAGCATGACATCGACCTGATGTTGAGTGTGTCTAATGATCTCTCTTAATTTGATCATTAGCTACTTAGTAATGCATAAATGTTGCCTGTGAGTGAGTTTTAAGTGGAGAAGATGATCTTTGCGGTCCGTATAACTGTTTTGTGGTCCGTAGAGTCATCGTTTTCTGTATGCTTGGGAGTTTCGTAGAAACCAGTGTGCGGTTGAGTCTGTGGCCGCAGAAATTGTTTGAGGACAGCATAATGGTCCCAGAAATATGCAGAATCAAGCTTAGTCCAAAGTTCAATTGCGATCGATCTGCGATCACAAACTTGTTTTGCGGTCTGCATAATTTTTTTGTTTTCTAATGGTTATCTTCTGCATTGTGGTTTTCGGTCCGCAGAGTTGTTCGACAATCGCATAACTGCTTGTAGAACATTTTGTGATTTTCATTTCTCTGCCATATATTACACATGCCCTACCATGTACTCACTCCTCGTTAATTGGAAGGAATGGCACCAAAGAAATCCTTAGCATCGCGAACACCCACCACTCGAAGAAAAAGAAGGGCTGTAGCTATAAGGCCACAATCACAACAATCCCAATGCAAATGGCCTGGCACATCCAGAAATTCATTTGAACCTACCTCCCAGTTCGAAGAGGAGGAGGCACATCTTGACCTTATGCCACTAGTTGACCTCAAGGCCGAAGCACACACAAGGAATGGTGAGGATCTCAAGTTTAGGATTACCGGCTCTTGGACTCTGTACGGAGATGGCCTGGCAAAAAGAAAGATCCTCAAAAAAAAGTAGCTGAGTTTTAACGCTCTTAAAGAACACTACCCCCATGTGGTAGAAAACATCAAAAAGAGGGGATGTGAGTTCTTCACTAAGGTTCCGGGGGAGTACAACGAGACGCTTGTTAGGGAATTTTATGTTGCATATGCTACATCCAGGAACTCAGAATAAAAGAGAAACCGTAGATACTTGAACTCTGTCTTAGTCCGAGGAGTTGAAATACTCTGTGATCCCCAATCAATCAATGATGTATATTTCGAAGAGTGGGAGCCAAGCATGGCAGAATTTGACACAAAGATTGTAAATAAGGAATTTGAGCATGCTTGGGTAGCCACTATCATAACCAAGGGAACTCCACTCTGGATTGCACCGCGCCAAAAGATTCACAAGAGGGATTTCACCCAAGAAGGCCGGTATTGGCTAAGTTTTGTATGTTCTAGTATAATGCTTACGAGAAATGAGACCGACATCAATATCGACAAGGCTATCCTCATTGCTTGCATCATGTCAGGTATCAAGATTGATGCGGAAGAGCTTATATTCCCTGAGATTGGGGTCCGAGAAAAAACAGAAAGAAATCTCGCTCCCTTTTCCATGCTTAATCCATGCTTTGTGTAAAGAGGCGGCGGTTCCTCCATTTCCCAAACATGATTGCATAGAAAATACTGTTCAGGACATTGACATCACTCGACATAATGATTCTTCGTATAAAGTGGTCGAAGATCCACCAGAGCAATCACTAACTCTCCCTCCGGCCTTGTCCGCCTTAGCAGCACCTGCTGTCCAGTCAGAGGATCCACCCACTGCCTCCTCAGTGTCAGCTCCCGGCCCCACGGCCGCCTTAGATATTCCAACCGCTCCAAGCACCTAGTGCGCCCCAGGAAGTCCCTAAACTTTGCTCTTACTTTTTCAATGCATTGGGGACAATGCATGCTCTTAGGTTGGGGGTGGGCTAGTCAACTTTTGCAACTTGTATATAACCTCTTAGTCTTAATAATGTAGATTTGTATATAGTAATGAATTATCCTTGGTTTTTCTTTGTCAGGTTCTTTTCCAAGGGTGTAATAGTAGAACCATGGTCGTAGCGTAAAACGTTTTGACTTGTTTGGTGCTTTTGTTCTAGATTCAAGCATGTGATAAGTTTTTTGTGGAATGAATTGCAACCATCAAAGTTCTTAAATAAACAGTTAGTCATTGTTGTGAAATCGAGGCTCGCTCTTTGACTTTGTGCTTACCTAGAGTCTCAAATATCATGTGATGAAGCATTGAATTGCCTTGTATTTACTTGAGGGTTGAAGTTATGCCGATTCAAGCAGTTCATGCATCGTGAGGTGAGAATTTGTGTAAATAATGCATGTGCTCAACTTCTAATGTCTAGAACATGCCTGGTTGGTTCTTCAATGAAAATATCAGGTTGATGATTGGGTGTCGAAATGATCTTAGGCTCTCTTTATGATTGCTAACAATTTTTTGACCAAATTGACCTCCCTGGTGCATTTATTATCTTAGTTATCCCCCGTTGAGCCTTTAACCTTTTATTTGGATATTACATTACAAACCTTTACCCTTTTGGAAATAATCCCCTCTTTTGAACCCGTCCCTCCTTGAATGTTGAGAATGAGGCTAAAAGCCTAAGTTGGGAGTGTTGGTATCAATTGGGAAATGGTGAAGATGTACATTGTGTGTAGAATCATATACCTCAAAGTTGTTTATATGAAGATACTCAAACTCCAAAATAAAAGTGAAAGAAAATATTTGTATATTTATATAAAAAAAAGTGTTGAGTATTGCGAAATTTAGAGAGATACTTTGAGGTGGTTCTATGTTGGTCACTAGAGGTCAATAAGGGCTATGTGGTTTAGAAAGAAGTAAAGTGCAAAAAGAAAAATTGTGCGTAGCATTCAAGGAGGGTACAATCACTATATTTCCAAATATTCATATAACCCGACCCGAAACCTACACTACAACCCTTAAAAAGTCCTTTTTGATCTACAACCAGTCATACCCTGAGATAGCAATGAGTTAAAATAAGGGCAAGCATATTGACTGATACTTGTAGCACTTAGCCTTCTTTCTGAGCGCAGGAGTGTTTGATTGTATCCCCTATACATATGTATTGAGTTGCGGATTTTATTTGATGTGAGCACGCATGAATTGCAAGATTTAGCAGTAGTTAGGCTTCTTGAAGTACGATACAAGTGAATATCTAGCTATAGGTAGCACTCTGTCATTGCTCATGGGGCTTGAAGCTCACAAACTGATTATTCGAACAGTTAAATGATCATTGTCTTCAAAGAAGGGTGATTAAAATAAGTTACATGCTTGTTAGCTAGCAGTCAGCACCATCCATAGTCACTGCTGCTTTGTGATCAGTCAGAAGTATATTAGCATTTGGTAGGTTGACTTATTAGTTGCTTGACGGGAAGCAAGAGTCTAAGTTGTGGTTGTTGATGTGCCGTAGAAATGCGGCACTTTTGATACTAATTACATAGACTTTAGCTCATCTTTTAAGGCATTATAAGTCAATTCTTACGTAGTTTTGGTGTTTTGCAGGAAACCAGACTTGAAGAGCCAAGAACTTGAAAAAGATGACAAAAACCCATGGAAAGGCAGATATGCGACAGGTCTGCAATCGCAAAAGTGATGTGCGGACCGTAGACCCATCGCAGAGTGAAGCAGACCATCCCAATTTCTAAAAGTCAAGTCTGTGATCCATTCTGTGGTTACATAACTCGTATGCAGACCGCATAATGATCGCACAAATGCAAAAGGAGTTTTAGTGAAGATGACTTTGCGGTACGTTATGCGGTAGCGAAACCAACATGCAGACCACATAACAAAAATGCGATAGAAAACTGGAAAACCTTGTGATCAATTCTGCAGTGAAAATAAAGATGTGCGGATCGCGAAAGCATTCTGCAACCCATTCTGCAGTTGCAGACTTGATCTGCAGGGTCATTTATGTCACTTTTTTACCACGACTTTTAGCCCATTATAAGTAGAATGATTAGGGTTTTTGTTGAACATCTTGTCTGATAAAGAGGCTACACTCAGAGCATTGAATACACCATTATTTTGGAAGCTTTTGGGAGAGATTCCAAGACTTTATCCTCTGTGTAAGCTTTATGACTTTATTTATTACTTTGTTCTTGTATTCTAGTATGAGTAGCTAACTTTAAATACTATGGTTGTGGACCCTAAGTGGGTCTAATGCTAATGGGTGTTTATCGTTAAATATATATATAATAGTTGGTTGATTTCTATTCATTTCTCATGCTTCATTTATGGTTGATGGTTGCAAACATTGACTAGTGCCATGTTACTCAATCTTTACTTGGAAAAGTGGGTTAGGGTTTGGTAGAATTGAACGGCAAGAACTCAAGGCTTTAAACATATTTTAATAAAATCCCTTAGGAATAAGTGAATTCTACTTGGCATAAATTGGTTGTTCTTAATTATAACTCTTTTATATTTGGAAAAATCATAAAGAGGAAATACTACCTAATTATTGAAAAATATTGGGTAGTCATTTAAGAACCATTTGCATATTAATGATCCATCAATTAGAAATGTATCATATTAACACAGATAGCACTACATTCCATTGATGGGGTCACAACCTTGGTTTCTTAATGTAATTAATCAAATTCTATTAACAAAATAGCGTTTCTTGACAATTCACAATTACAAAACTCTTTTTAAACTAACAGTGTAGAACTACAGCTTAAATCAAGTTTCACACAATTCAAGTAACCTTTTCACACCTATTCCCTGTGGGATTCGACCCCAACCTAGTAGGGTTATTATATTTGGCACTAACCGCCTTACACCAATTATATAGGTGTAATTTGAGCTTATCAATCTCCAACCTTAAAATAACGAGATTCACTTTATAATTGTAATACCTCTCCATTCTTTTATTCTGTGCCATCATCCTATCAAAATCCAAATCTCGGTGCTCATCAAGAAAATCTAATTTGATCCTCATAGCCTCTGTGTTTTCTCGTTCGCTCGTACGAGAAAATCTCGAAGTTGGTTTTCCTATTTACACTAGAATTAGAGGCTCTATCCCATATACGAGGGAAAGTGGTGTGTCTCCTATGCTTGATTTTGTCGTGGTACGATACGCCCATAGTACTCCTGGTAAAATTTCAAGCCACTTGCCTTTGGCATCCTCTAAGTTTTTCTTCAGATTCAGAATTATTATTTTGTTAGTTGACTCTACTTGAACGTTAGAAATTGGATGGTACGGAGATAACATAATCCTTTTGATTTTCAACCCTTTTGGGAATTTCGTAATTTTGGAGCCTATAAACTATGGCCCATTGTCATACAAAAATTTTTTTGGGACTCTGAATCAACAAATGATATGCTCCCATACGAAATCTATCACCTCGTGCTCTATAATCTTTTCGAAAGCTCCTGCTTCAATTCATTTAGAGAAATAACCAGTCATAATTAAAAGAAATTTTACATGTCCGGGTCCTTAAGGAAAAAGTTCCGACTATGTTTATCCCCCATTTCATAAACGATCATGGTGAACATAGTGTTGATACTTATCACATTTCTAAACAAACGACTTAGTGTCATGCTCTATTCAGGGCCAAAAGTAACCGTCTTTCACCAACTTCTGTACCAATTAATCTGCCCCAGAATAATTGCAAAAAATTTCTTCATAAACTTTTCTGATCACATAATCATCTTCTCTGGGACCCAAGTCCCCGGATAACGGACCCTGAAAAGACCTTTGATAGAATTGCCCTTCTACAAGGCAATACCAAGTAGCCTTTGTTCTGAGTACTCGTGAAGCTTAGAATCTTCATGTAACTTGGCGTATCTTAAATAATTAGTAAATTCATTTCTCCAGTCCCAAACAAGACTTGACATATATACTTCGCAATATATGTCAATATCCCAACCAGAATCAGTGCCTTTTAATTCCGTCGAGGAGCCCGGGTTGGCTAACACATCTGCCTCCACATTTTCCTCTCTCCGAATATCAGTTATTGTCCATTCCCTGAATCAAGAAACTAGTGCTTGGAGTTTATCTATGTACTGCTACATATGCTATTCATTGGCGTCGAAAATCCCATATATCTAACTGATCACCAGCTGAGAATCACACTTCAATTCAATAATCTCGGAGCCCAGTCCCCTGGACGACTCAAGTCCTGCAACAATAGCCTCATACTCGGATTCATTGTTAGCTAAAGGAACACTTTGTATGGCCTGTCTTAGAGTTTCTTCAGATGGAGTATAGCCATCGGATGCACTATCCCAAACTGGACCCCTTAACATCGGATGCACTATCCATAATCAATATCCAGACACTGAACACAATCCCTGAATCTAAAACTACTTCTTTTTCTGCTGGGGCATCATTTTGGGTCTACTATTAGTCACAAAGTTGGCCAAAACTTACGACTTGATAGTAGTTCGTGGTTTATACTCAATCTCAAATTCACTAATTTCTACTACATATTTAGCTAGTCGCCCTGATTACTTAGGCTTATGTAGAACATTTTGCAAGGTAAATTCATAACTATGGCTATTGGGTGACATTAAAAGTATATTCTAAGCTTTCGAGATTCAATCACGAGACCCAGAGCCAACCTTTCTAGGTACGGATACCGAATTTTTGCACCTGACCACATCTTACTAACATAATAAATAGGATATTATGTACCTTCTTCTTTCCAGACTAGAACTGCACTTACCACAACTTCTGACATTTCCAGATGTACTGAGAGTTGCTCACCGTCGTTTGGCCTGGACATCAAGGATGGACTTGACAAGTACTTCTTTAGATCTTACAATGCTTGTTGGCATTTGTAATGACCCAACCGATCATGTTGAGGATTAGCATTATGTTTGATGGCTTAAGGTCTCGAGTATCTTCGTATTGTGTATTATGACTTGTGTGTGTGGTTGGGTTTTATTTTTGGATGATTCACGATTGATTTGGCAGAATGATTCTTATATTAGAAGCTTTAGTGGAAAGAGTTGACCGGAGTTTAAATTTTATCTAGATGACTCCGAAATGGTATTTTGATGATTCTAATAGCTTGGTTTGGTGATTTTGGACTTAGGCGTATGTCAAAATTTGGATTTGGAGATATGTAGGTTGATTTGACACTTTTCGACGAAAGTTGGAATGTTGAAGGTTTGGAAGGTTGAGAGATTTGATTGGGAGTTAACATTGTTGATATAGGGTTCAAATTGTGATTCCGGGAGTTGTCTTAGCTCCGTTGTATCATTTGGGACTTGCATGCAAAATTTGGGCTCATTCGGAATTGGTTTGACATGTTTCGGCATTAGTTTTAGAAGTTGGAGGCTCATTGTGATGATTCGATAGGCCATTTCAAGTTGTAGCCTTTATTTTCGTGTTCTGAGACCTCAATTAGCTCCGTTTAGTATTCCTCGATTTAAGTGCATAGTATGTGTCTTGTTTCGTAAAGTCTTTGTGTGAAAAATTAAAGAAAATGTAAATTGTTATCTTAAAAATGTTTTGAGTAGGCTTCGGTCAATATTTTGAGTAAACGGACTCAGATCAGTATTTTGACGGTCCCGGTGGGTCTGTGTCGTGATTTGGGACTTAGGCATATGCCTAGAATTTAATTCGGAAGTCCCTAACATGATTTTACGTGATTTGTTGAAAACTAGTAATTTAAATGTTTAAAAAATTCCTAAGTTTGACCATAGGTTGATTTTGTTGCTACTGGATTCGGATTTCGATTTCGGAACTAGCTATAGGTCCATTTTACTATTTATGACTTGTATGCAAAATTTAGTGTAAAATGGAGTTGATTTGGTATGATTCGGAAACTCGGTAGTGAATTTGAAAGTTCTTGAGTTTCTTTGAAAATATCATACATTTTGATGTCTGATAAGTTGTTCTAGGTGTTATTTAGTGTTTTTATCATGCGAGAAAGTTCGTATGATGTTATTACTGATTCGCTCAAATTATACCTTAATAATAGTGTAAGCGGTCGATGTCAAATATAATAACCCAATAAGGTTGGGGTCGAATACCACAGGGAATAGGTGTGAAACTATTATCTAATTAATGTAATACTTGACTAAGTCGTAATTCTATCAAGTACGTCAAATAGAATAAAGGAGTGTTGAATGTATAAGTAAACGAAAACTGGAAACTACTTTTGATAGTATGAATGTGAAAAATATAAATTTAAGAAACCAAGGTTGTGTCCCCCTTAATGTAGTAGAATGTTCTTGATATTAATATTGAATACCTTTCTTGATATGCAATTGATGCTTAATTTACTATCCAATATTTCCCAATAATTGGATAATGTATCCTCTCTACGATTCTCCCGAACACAAAAGATTCATGCTTAAGACTAATTAATTGAACGCCAAATTAAAACCTACTTATTCCTAAGTGGTTTTATTAAACAAGGTTTAAAGCCTTGAGTTTTTGTTATCTATTTCTACCAAATTCTATCTCACTTTTCCAAGATAAGATAAAGTTAATTGGCGTTCGTTAATGTTTGCAACCACTAACGATTAATTGAAGAACAAGAAATAAATAAATATCAAGCTTCCTTCGAAATCAGATTCAATATCAAGATCAACAACATTCTACCCATCTAGGGTTCACAACCTCAGCGTTTGAATTTAGCTACACATGCTGATAATTAAAGAATAAAGAATAGTAATTGACATCATCTTACAAAAATAGAAGGTATTTGATCCCCAGAAGCTTCTAAGAATTCAAGTAATTAATTGCTCGTACTTTGCACTCTAAATTCTGACAAGACTCCTTTCACAAAACCCTATAATACCTATTTATAGAGGCCCAAAACCCGAGGCAAATTTCGGTCTGATTTGCCCCTGTGGTAAAGATGCGGACCGCATTTCTGTCGCATAACAGAAATGTGGACCGTAGATCATCATCGCCCGTCGCAAATTCCACCAGAAAGTTTTGCTCTCATCGCGTTTTGATTCGCGGTTCGCATGTTGATTATGCGATCGCATTCTCCACTTTGATTTTCACCCAGAACTCTATTTGTGTTTGCGATTTCACCTTCTCATTTCGCGGTCCGCATTCCTGTTTTGCGGTCGCATTTGCGATTGCATTCTCGTCATGAATATTGGCCTAGAGTTCTGTCCTTGTTTGCGATCTTCTTGTGGAATATGCGATTCGCATTTTCTGTTTGCGATCGCATACTCGCATATGCGATGCTCTTACTTCTTTTCTTGTCTTCAGCTGGCTTTTTGAACTTTTTTCCGTATTTCTGGGTCCTTACACTAGATATACTGCAAATACACTAAAATTACATAAGTATCATGATAATTTGCAAGTAAAACAAGTCAAAATTTAAGCAAATAATATCAAAATGTGCCGAAATTACCCGGCACATCAACACCCCCAACTTAAACTCTTGTTTGTCCTCAAGCAACTAAAATAATACTATCCTAATCTAGACTCTACTTATCAAACATGAGAGAATACTGACC